>JAHBMJ010000500.1:0-37500 GCA_018398765.1 Chromera velia | reverse complement strand
ACCGTTATAGCTCACTAATTTAATTGTATAAATGTTTACTTCTTGTCATATTTTATTGGTGGTAGAGAGGTCAAAATATGAGTATACAAAACTTATGTCGCCCATGGTAGTACTAGAATAATGGATAACCGGAACCGTTACCGGGTGCAACCGGGTATAACCAGGCAGTACCGGCCTCGGTAACTATTACTACTACCAAGCTAGGTACCGGGCAGACGAACGTTCTCCAGAATTATCCGGAATAGAAGTATAGTAATGTCTAAAACGATATACAAATAAATACAAATTAATACAAATAGAGCTAGGTAGCTAAAAAAACTATTTAGTCGTCTACATAGACTAACCTACGTAGAAAATTGTGGAGTCCTACCCTGTAGCGCTGCCCTTTGAGCCTTCGTATACGCGGCGCCATGACTGAATAAGCCAGCGTGCCACGCCACATTCTGCCGCCACGCTTTGCTTCGTACGTGTTGTGCGTGCGTCGATCAAAGTTGTTGAAGTCGAGTCTGACCTAGTGACCATGTTTGATTTGATTATATTTGATTTGATTTGATTTGATTTGAGCTTCAACCTCAAATATTTGATATTTGAGGTAAGATTTGAGGTTAACCTCTTAGGGTTCCTCACTGAGTCACTGACTTACTATCACTCTGATCATTTTTCTCATGACAATAGTTATCAGAACATTTCTGATGTGTGTTTCAAAAATTTAAAAAAATATATATAAAATTATAACTTATCAGTTCCGTAAAAAAAATATGCCTGTGTGGCAGTGTATATACACTAGTCACTGAGACTCACTCTAGTACTAATAGAGATTAAGAACGTAAAATTGATAGATTTGAAATTGCATATGACTTTTTGTTGATACGATAAAGTTAGAGCACGTACCAAAATTGAGGTGACAATCACTCAGCTTTATGGCACTTCCTTTTCCTCTTCTTCATGATCACTTTCTTCAATGTGAATCGAATCGATCGGTGGTGGGAGCTGCTGAGAGCTTTTTCTCTGGCTTTTCGGCTTTCCAGGAGTGGGTGCTCCTGGGCTTCTATTCGGTTGCGGAGAGATGACAACGGGGTGAGACGGAGAACCGCGCACACGTTTGCTATTGCTGTTGGTGTTGGAACCGTCCTGTTTCTGGGCAGCTAAGCATCCAGAGTTGGTAAGTTCGGCTACCCTCTGTGCCGCGCCAGGGCCGACAACAAGCCCCTTGTGTTGGAGGTGAATATAGAGAGGTCGGTAGCCTTCCTCACCCGGAGTGATGACTTTCTCAGGAGGGGGAAGTTTCCCCCCAGCCTTCTCAGCATTTGCGTCTGCGGCCGCCTCCTTTGGTTTCAAATTGGTCCTCCCGCCGGGCCCTGCAGGAGCGGCCCCCCCTCCAGCACTACGGACCATATTTTTTTTGCGTACCCGGCTCTAAAAACAAATGCCTCCTTCTTCCCGTTCGACCCTGTCGGATTGTGTGACATGTCTTTACGGGGTGTAAAATGTTTGCAGACGCTCAAAAAGGGGGCCGTAAAAGATGTTCCAGCACCAGAAAAGTCAACACAGCTGTTCGGGAAAACGTTCAGCTGATCGGTTTACCTCTGTATGAAGTAAAAGGGGGTGAAACGTCAATTTCAGTGCAGCTCAAAACGTTTTTTTTTTGAGAGCAAACCATCAAGATTTAGGTTTTTTCATTTGAATCAGCATGCGTGACGGATTGGTACTTGCAAAAGTTTTTTCAGGACCTTCATATTTGAGGTTGAAAGTCATATTAATCAAATATTTGATCGTATTTGATAGGTCTTTAAACACTAGGTCCTCCCTGACTGGATATTTGATTTGAGCTTAAGCCCTACCTCAAATTAAATCAAATCAAATCAAATCAAATCAAACATGGTCACTTTCGTATTCAAGCATGCAATATGTTACTCGAGCAACGGATAGCATCGTTTAAGGCTAATGTCTGTTTGTTCTAGATCGGGCTAGTAGATTGGGAGTCTGAGACTCTGAGAGAGAGGAACAGAGAGAAACATAAGTAGAAATTGTGCAATGATAGAATAAATCCAGCCAATTGAAATACTAGATCGTACTAGAACTTAAACTAATGTAGGAACAAACCTTCTGTAAACTGTTGCCTGACGGAGTGTTGCTCACGTTCCTTCTCTAGATCTTCCTAAGGTTCTTATCCTTGCTTTACCTTCTGTTTGAACGCTATAAAGTGGCCGAACAGGAGGGATAAAGCATTGTGGTAAACACCCAACTCGATGAGTGTCGACTCTCGTTTTCCTTCTGTGATGGAGATCAGATCTTCTTTTTGCGCAACAGTTGAAAGCCGATTGCAACGATATGGGCACGGTCAGGCAAAGACCATGAGTGGGGGAATTCAGCGTCCCCTTGCATTCCAAGCTGCCCGGGGCCCTCTTTTCAAGATTATCGTGGTACACTGGGAACTTGGGGTGGCGTTCCTGATTGAAGAAGTGGATCGGAGACCTCTGCATAGAACCGATCATAAAGATGTTGCTTGGTGTTGTTTAAACTTTAGAGTGACTCCACCTCACGGAAATTGCCGTCTATGAGTGCATCGCAAATGAAACGGCCAGTAGATTGCTTCTTTTGCTTGCTGTTCTGTGAGTGTATATGACTAGTTCTGTACCTAATCGATCAGAACCGGCGTGTGCATGTCCGGCGTTGACTCTACTGTTTGCTGCGTGCGTATCTGCATATGAACGACTGTCCGCATATAGTCTGATTCTGTCAGGTGGTGTATGCGCTTATTCACGGTGGTTGGCACCTTTGTGCGATAATCTTTTTGTATTGAAATGATGCGAAAGGTATGGGTGCTTAGCAGGAGGCTGAGTGTGCTATGGCCCTACGACCACTCTATCCATTTTATACACACGCACATAAAGTCGTCGGGACTTCCCTCCGAGAGAGCGAAGCTGAGAGAGTTCTTTCTGCTGCACAATAAGAAGCTGTCTGAAGCTGAAGAGACTTGCACTTTCGATCTTGATGTTAAGCCAGGAGGCATCCGATGTATGTGATGCCCCTGTCAATGAGGGAACGGCAAGCCTGAAGTATGAAAAGTCAAGTGTGTAACTGCTGCCGCGTGGCCAGGTTGCCCTGTGATGGGTCGATATGTCCCGGTTGTACCGTTCCTCTCGACTGACAGTAAGAAGGTGGAAGGATTTGAAGCTGGTGATGGCTGCTCATAAACTAAACAATCGAACAATCAGAGCAATGCACCTCGAGGAGTGAGGTCATGACAGGAGGTTCTAGAGTTACTTGGTTTGGTATGGTAGCTTAGTGAGAACAAGGATGGACAGCACGCAAACAAGCTTACAGAAAACCGTGAGTAGAGCAGTATATAGTTGCACTTTTTTCTTTTCTCTCCATCCCTTTGCAGCTGTTAACAATTCGTTAACACCGAGTTGGATGCATACGTATGGGCATCGTGCTCTTAAACTGGCTTGTGCTGGAGACCCACGACTCCGATCGAATCTTCCGGTCAACGACATACACAGACGCTGAACAGGTGCTTTTATTGGTGCCAGCAGTATCTGCATTAGGTGTCTATCTCTAGGTGATTTTGGATTTGCAAGCACGCCTCACACATCGTGGCGTTTTAAGATCGTTCTGATTCATGTGGTGCCTTAAATATTTCGACACGGATGCCATCGAGATAGAGTTTTCGGAGCTCTAACAACTGTGTGTTACATCTACGGCGACTTGGATGAGATCTATTTTAGGTATTGAAGCGCATGCTTGGTCTTTTCATTTGTTGATCGTAAGGACGCGATTTTCCTGTCTGTGGCCGGGGGGGATCTGTGAAGTCCTACCCTGTGGCGCCGCCCTTTGAGCCTTCGCATGCACGGCGCCGTGACTGAGTAAGCTAGCGTGCCGCGCCACATTCTGCCGCCGCGCTTTGCTTCGTACGTGTTACGCGTGCATCAATCAAAGTTGTTGAAGTCAAGTCTGACCTTCGTATTCAAGCATGCAATATGTTACTCAAGCAACGGATAGCATATCGTTTAAGGCTAAATTGAATGTCTGTTTATCATAGATTGGGAGTCTAAGACTCTGAGAGAGAGGAACAGAGAGAAACATAAGTGGAAATTGTGCAATGATAGAATGAATCCAGCCGATTGAAATACCAGATCGCGCTAGAACTTAAACTGATGTAGGGACAAACCTTCTGTAAACTGTTGCCTGACGGAGTGTTGTTCATGTTCCTTCTCTAGATCTTCTTAAAGTTCTTATCCTTGTTTTACCTTCTGTCTGGACGCCATAAAGTGGCCGGACAGGAGGAACAAATCAGAATAATCTATCAACGGGCCGGGTATCAACTAATGTCAATAACACAGATATAAAGAAAGAAAGCAATAAAGAAATAATAATTAAAGGGGGAAAAAGGTAGGGAAAAGGGCAAAGAGATAGACTGCACATAGACACAGACTACACATAACGGACAATATGGACAGTAAAGCACATGGGAGTATATATAGTAGGGCTGAGGATATAACAGATAAAAAAATGAGTACGCAATGCGAGCGAGACAGATATAATCACCCCTGACAGAATTATTATTATAAAAGTGGCGGCGCCCTTCGGGCGCCGTGCAGACCTTGCAAGACTTGTAAAAATTTATAAGTCCAGAGAATCGGATTGGTCACAATTAATCAGTCAATAAATGAATCTATTCATTCTAATCATATATAGTAAAAGATCTTTTAATTCTTCCTGTATTTTAATTCTTCTTGCAGGAAGAATTAAAAGATCTTTTAAAGTTATCTACATAGACTAAGGTACGTAAAGAATAGTCTGTCAACGGGCCGGGTGTCAACTAATATCAATAGCACAGATATAAAGAAATAAAGAAATAAAGAAATAATAATTAAGGGGGGGAAAAAGGCAGGGAAAAGGGCAAAGAGAAGGACTGCACATAGATACGGACTGCACATGACGGACAATATGGACAGTAAAACACATGGAGGTATATGTATTCAAGTATTTTTTAGATTCGAACTTGACTTTTTAATCCGAACTTTTTAGGTGTTTTTGAAATAAAATCATCTCGTTTAAAAAAAAAAAAACTTAAGCGTCATAAACCTTTTTTTTTTGTCATCATTTTTTTTTTCCACTTTAAAAAATGACCTCATTTAAAAGTGTATTTTTGAAAGTTTCTAGGAAAGTTTAGTGATTTAAGTTTTTTTTCAATAACCAAAATATTATATGCACTAGCTGATTCTGTGTATGATAGTCTCATTAATTGGTAGGAGACTTGCATGCAGAGGACTCTACCAAAAGTCTATCCTCAAAGCCTTGTTAGTGGTTTGGGATCTGGCGTCGCTAGATCTAGGATTTAACCCTCAATCATCATCATCATCATTATTATTATTATTAATCGGTCTATAGGCGATCATGTAGTGTATGAGTCTAGGACAATGCTTTATTGCCCCTTTGCCAGACCTGCATCATACAACGGGAGGGGGCTTCACTCTCGTAACTCTAAACACCCTGCATCTAGAATATGCTTTCTAAATCGCTGATGTCGTTTCCCTTCTGTGGGAGGAGTACGACAACTGCAACAGAGACTCTCAGGCAGTAGAGGCAGACAAGAAGACCGGTGGAGAGGGGGAACGGGTGATGTACGTGGGAGGTGAAAGAAGAACATTCAAAGGTGAGACGGGAAGAGAGGTAAGTAACCATCACATGCATCGAATCGCAGGCCTTACGATGGAGGGCGCAGACAGATGTTTTGCAAGAGTCACAGGGCCGGTATGGGTGAGTGTCTGAGTGTCAGGGTGACCTTCATTCGTGCCAACAATTCGCTTTGCGTGGCGTGTTTTAGAGGGGTGGAGTCTTTCGATAGCAACCACTTTGTCTCTCTTTTTTGGGCTCTATCTAATTTGGCTTCAATTTTGGTTACAATTGCATTCAGAGCCTCTCGATCTGCTCTTGTTTCTGTGCATTCAGTCAGTCGGTGCAGTAGATCGTCTGCTTTGCCCCTGCATGCAGGGCAAACCGCGTCTTCCAGCCCTCTGTATGGTGCATGGGGGCGACCACCAAGCAACATATACAGCAAGGCTGAAAAAGGGCCTGAGGACCAGATCGCAGCGCGAGGGAGGGAAACGAAACGGGGGGACGAAGGGGATGAAGGAAAAGTAGAGGAAAGGAAGAGGAGAGACGAACGTTGGGCAGTAGGATAAGACGTTTGGAACATATTCGGTCTGACGCCTCTGCCAAACTACAAAACCGCCCCCCGTGAAGCGGCCCTTTCTAGACAACTATCAATCCATTCATCAACTTCCCGGTTGATCACTGCTCTTAAGAGAAGGAGACTGCCAACTTTGGTGGCTTTCTTTTTTCTTCTGATGGTTGGATTGACAGTCACAAATTCTTCCAATCCGGTCGACCTAATTAATTTTTGTGCGTGCATCATAGAGGAAGGACAATCACCATTCATTAAAGCCGACCAGGCACCCGCAGGCATCTTGAGGTCAATATGTTTTAAGTTAGCCAAATACCCAGCAAGTCTTATCGACACATGCACACATGCAGGAAGTAGACAGACAGCACATAGAATAGGTACACGGAAAGAAGAGAGAGACAGATTCAAAGCCCAATGGACAAAGCGCAATTGAAGGACATCTAATGCATCCATGTCTGACTTGCAGACAGGCATCATCATCTTCAAAACCAGTTAATATAATAGCATGCGTGCTTTCTGAATCACTAAGTTTCGACCTGGTTTTATTTCAGCGTGATTCAATTGCATTAAACAGACTAGTTAACAGAGCAGAAAGAGTGTATGCAATCAATTGAAATTACAATTCATTAAATTCAAACTTTGTGCAATCCGGATCAGGACAAGAAAAAAGTGAATATTTAATTTAAAATTATAATTCCTAGTATAATTCATTTAAAACTCAGCTAAAAATTTATACTATAAATATTTTTATAGTACTGATTTAAGTATAAACAACTTATTAATAGTACAACAAATATGAATAAAAAGTTAAAACTGTCATATTATATAGCAAAATATAACAAAATAAACAAAAAAACGGAGATTTTATTTCAGTTACGTACTAAACTAGAGACCTAAGGGAAAGCGAATATGCACACTGCCCGCTAAAGGCAGGTCATCCTGTCAGAGCTCTTGATATAAAGTCTGTGTTCAAAAGGACAGGTCGCTAGATCAACTCACGAATCAATTTGGCAAGATCTAATCTCAACAAGACCTGGTATGCACTCGGAAAATGGCATGCACGCGAATGCGCGCGGCGATCAATCGAATTTGCATGGAAGCGATTACTCCGCGGCTGGCCTTGAACGCTCGGCCTCGTAGGTCCAGACGTGCGACTCACGACCCACAGCAGGCTAGAACGCTGGGACCCTATAGTTCAACTCCCCCCCTCGATTACGTTTCTGTGCAAAGAGAACGAAATCGAAACATAAGAGAGAAATACAAAGGGAAGAAACAGCCGCTTGCTCTAACTAACTGCGCTTCGAAGGCTTCAACCCCCTTGTTCTTACTTTAAGTTCTCAACAGGAATCAAATGAAAGCAATCATGGAGAAAGAGCGGAATTATACAGTATGACTTTCTGTGTACAACAGACCGATCATCTTTAAAGGCGGAATTACAGCAATGCAAGTAGCCGATCATCTTCAAAGGCGGAATTACAGTCACACACACTGTATGCACAAAAACAACCAGTCATCTTTCATTCCAATATGTCATTGGATTAATGCATGTTCAAATTTCGATCCTTTCGGATCCTTTCTTGAGGAATAAGGCTCATGCAACGGAAAGAAAAGAAATTCATATACAGTTTGCAAAGCGAGCCATCCATGCTTCCTGATCGGCAGGATTCAACATATCAAAAATCCGACGTGGCTCCCCTTGCTGCCCCCCCTCTGTCTCCTCAGTGTCTGTCCTACCCTCGATAGCTGGAGTATCTTCCTCCAGCTCTGTGTCAGAGTATTCTATGATTGGCAAACTCTGGATCCAGGCAGGAGGCTGCTCGAACACCATATTAACAAAGCCGCCGCCATAGCGAATGGCCTCGTTGGTTTCTGCTTCACAGGATGTCACTGCCATTCTCACTTTCTTCCAGGTTATCTTTGCTGTCTCTCTGCTGCTGTCCCCTTCTTTCTTATCTTCTTGTATCTTCAACATCGTGGAAGCAATGCTATCGATGTCAGCCTTGAAGAGAGACTGCCTCCCCTTCTGGCCTGAAGACTGGGAAGACTGGCTTTGCTGTTTGTCATCAGACTGCTGCTGCCCTTCAAAAAAGTTGATGGGACTGCTGCTGCCTCTGCTGTCGATTCTTCCGGTTGTTGCTTCTTCCAATGTTCCCGCAGCCTGAACTTTTCATCTTCTCACTCCACTTTCGAGAGAAGTCGGTGAGCATTTGGACCTTCTCAAGATCCATTGACTGAATATCCCTGGAAAGGTCAGTCGCAACAATCAACTGCTCAAGACTGGCACCGGAGGACCCGCTGGTGCTGTCATGTGCCCTGTCTTTGTGGTACTTGGAAACCTCAATCTCCCTCTTCTTCACATAGGTGTCGCTGGAGCTGCAAAGACGGAGAACTCCAGATGAAACGGATGTAACCCACTCAAGGCAGGTGTGCTTCTGGTCCAGGGTTGCTATGGCCTCCTCGATGACCTCTTGCATGTACTTCCAGCTGTGCTTGACAGAAACTGGATCGCCAGTACCTCCAACCTGCTTCTTCGGCTTGGTGCGCCGGGCAAGGGCCTTGATCTCTTCAGGGAGGAAAGACCAGAACTTGACCCCCATGACGAAATCGGCGGGCTCCAGGGACCGGCTCTTCAAATCCGTAAGCAACTCCTTGTAGGCAAAGTACTTCTCTTTGAAGGACAGAGAGAGCGCAACTCCAACAGGTGTGATCTCGGTGATGAGGGTGATGAAGGACTCGAAGGTTGCCCACGCCGTCTCTTTTTAGAGGTCCAGAGAAAGCTGCGTATTGTCGCCAGAGAGGGTCTATAAAAACTTCTCTGCCCAGTCATAAAGACGGTCTTCAAAGTCTACAAGTTCCTTGCCAGCCTGCCTAACCGGAAGAACATATTGAGGATCAGAAGCCAGAGACACAGTCCGTCTTTGGAGGGCCCTGTTCACGAGGAATGAAGAAACCTCGATCGCCGTCGATCGCTCCTTTGAGCTCTCGGAGTCCAGCATAGCTGGTATACTCCTTAGCCCACAGTTGAAGCAATTCAAGATAAACTTCAGACAAGTTGACTTACTGCCTTTGTGGCGGCTTGTCAGAAGTGAACTTCAGATTGGAAGAAGTGGAAGGATTCATCTGATGACAAGATATAACAGCAGTTGTTCAGAAAGGAACACAAAGAGAAGACAGACCTTCCTGTTAACCGCACTAGAGACCTAAAAGAGAGCGAATATGCATACTGCCCGCTAGAGGCAGGTCATCCTGTCAGAGTTCTTGATGGAAAGTCTATATTCAAAGGGACAGGTCGCTAGATCAACTCACGAATCAATTTAGTAAGATCTGATCTCAACAAGACCTGGTATGCACTTGGAAAATGGTATGTGCGCGAATGCGCGCGGCGATCAATCGAATTTGCATGGAAGCGATTACCCCGTGGCTGGCCTCGAACGCTCGGCCCGGTAGGTCCAGACGTGCGACTCACGGCCCACAGCAGGCTGGGATGCTGGGACCCTATAGTTCAACTACTAAAATATAAAAATGTGTTTGATATGTGTTTGATAAAATATTAAACATATATTTAAACATAAATTTGAAATATACAAAATTTTGTTTCAAATAGACTTCAAAAGTTAAAAATCTGTTTGATAAAATTTCAAAGATATCTAAACATAAATTTAAAACATGAAATGTTATTTCGAAAATACCTGAAAAGTTTGGATCAAAAAGTTAAGTTCGAATCTAAAAAATACTCGAATATATATATTAGTAGGACTGAGGATAGAACAGATAAAAAAATTGGTGCACAATGCGAGCGAGACAGATATAATCACCCCTAACTACCCTTGACAGAATTATTATTATAAAAGTGGCGGCGCCCTTCGGGCACCGTGCGGACCTTGCAAGACTGGTAAAAATTTATAAGTCTAGAGAATTATATTGGTCACAATTCATCAGTCAATAAATGAATCTATTCATTCTAATCATATATGGTATTATATGTTCAGTTCAATGGTTACATCATCTGTTCATTCTAGACAGTCACTTCATATTGCTACTGCAAGTATATATTCTCTTAGTTTTTTCTTCTATTTTGGACTTCGACTTTCAGGGTTGAGTTGAGCTCTGACTGACCTGTATGTACATGCATATGTGCAGCGGCGCGTGAAAAGGGCCCACATGCATTCGTGAGGTTGCACGCGCGTATCGATAATTATGACAGGGGTGATCGTGTGATAAAATACTCAGTCCTGCTATAGAATAACCGCATTTTCACATGCATGCATGCACGCTATATAAACTCCTGCCCTTGAATTTGACTATGGGGGAAAAAAATGTACGTGCGGGCCTCTAATACAGAGTACTCATGCCAGGGCCCGGGCCTCTACGCCAGGGACCTACTATACTTGAATCATGCGTACATGTATTAACAACCAATCAGACTTAGTCAGAGTTTGTTTTCTTTTCTGTGTGAATTGTTGAAGTGAGAGATGATAGACGGCTTCTTTGATTCTTTGAAGTGTTGTTCTGTAGTCCTTTGACTTTTCCGGAAAACTCCCGCAGGTTATTTTATGAAAATATCGACTTTTAGGGTTCGATTTTTCATGTGTTGCCTGCTTTATGAACAGGGGGGAACAAACACAGGCCAGCATTTTGACTGAAGATTGGTTGCTCTCTCTTTGTCGAAAGTAGTATAATTATATTGCGTAGAGAGGGATGGCCCTTTTGGCCGTATGTGCGTGTCTTGCTGGTCAGTGTGTCCCCCCCTCGCCTTTCTTGTGAATGTATACGAGCATCCCAGTTGAATTATTGGAGACGGCATACTGTTGTTTGTTTAATGTATGTAGGTACCCAAGACTAACTGCACCGGACCGTCTTTGGGGGTATTTGGGGGTGCTGGCCCGACGGGTCAAAAGATTGTCTAGGATAGACCGCCCCCCCATAGCCAAATTCAAGGGCAGGGGTATATATATAGTTGTGCAACACGCGCGGATGATCATTGCAACATGCGCATGCATGCAATTTGCAACATGCGCGATGCAACACGCTAAACTCTCTTACTCTGTTTATAGCGTCTCATGTATATATATATGCATTTTTAAATGTACTTATATATCGATGAGAAAATGAATGAACGAATGATATTAATATTGCATGATCGAGGATCGAGTGATCATGCATGAGCAAAGCGTATGAGAAAACACTTTTCGCCTCGTTACCTGCGGTGCGGTGTTTCTTTCCTTGCGAAATCCCCTTTTCTCGAACACAGAAAAAAGCCGCATTTGGCAGCCGACGTATCCATCATTCCAGGGGCAGACACCAACGCATCCGAGTCGCTTCCGACAGCCCCCCCTTCCTCACTCCTCGCATGACTGCTCCTTGTCCTGGCCCCCACTGTCTCGATGACGGACGTCGGTGAGACCATCCAGGTCAGTGCATGAAGAAAAAAGCTAGAGAATAGAGCAAGAGAGAGCGGCAAAGAAGCACCGCACATCTCCCCATCTTTCAGTCTGAGAGCAGACTGCAGCCTGCCCTGTCATTTCGTCCTTTCATGTACGTGTCCCAACATGTTCTAACCAGCCTGTCACACAGAGATTCACGTGTACGTACACAAAGGAAGGATGTCCTCATTCGTTTCGACCTACCCCGGCTTACACCGACTTGCCTGCTGTCACCTTGAATCGTTGCCGTCCTTAAAACAGCTACTCATCTTCAAGAAAGAGAGATCGACGATCTGTTCATCTCAAATCTCGCCTTAGGGGTCGCAAACCGTTTTGCAGGTCGACAATCCACTGGAGGAGAAGAGACGCCGCACGGTCGTAATAAGGAAATTGCCGAGAGGTTCGTTGGCGAGCTCTTTTTTTACTTTCGTCCTTTCTGCCTGTCTCTGTGCATTCATTCATATCTATCTGCCCTTCTGTCTTTCTTTTCTGTCGCAATTATATTGCTAAAAACATGAGTGTTTTTGCAAGTGAAAACACCAAGATTTGATGACTAAGTGTCTGTCTGTCTGTCTTTCTGTCTGAAAGGAAACGAACACGTCCAGATGGAAAGAAAGTAGAAGTGCAAAGGCAGAAGCCTGCACTGGGCAAAGAAGGGCCGCAGAGTACGCTTAAGGCCTGGAGCTCTGGTACCCTTCCACAGGTAGACAGGTAGACAGACGTGCAAACAATTTAAAATAGAAAGAAAGAAAGAAAAAAAAAAAAGAAAAAAAGAAAAAAAGGAGGAAGGAAGGAAGGAAGGAAGGAAGAAAGGAAGGAAGGAAGGAAGGAAGGAAGGAAGGAAGGAAGAAGCTTTTTCAAGGAAGGAAGGCAAAGAAAAGAAAAGAAACAGAGCTAGGGAGATTACGAAAGTTTAAAGAAAGAAGAAAATTAAACAAACAAGGGGGAACTTTAAGTCTTAGAAAGGTTGATGTGTAAAGCTTGATTCCTTTTTTTGGGCTCCGTGCGCCTTTAAATTGTTTTTGTGCCACACCCAACCAAACTGTGATTCTCTTGTTTCTTGCAGAAAAACCGCCCTAATGCGAGTCCCTCTTCACGCACTGCACGTGACGACGGTGAAGAGACTCCTCGCCGCTCTGCACACACTGTACGTGACAACAGTGAAGAGACTGCGGGCTGCTCTGCCTCTCGGGGGCAGGTTCCAAACGCTGCTTCACTGGTAGTGGAAGCGCTGGCAACAAACGTCTTCAACTGCACTGCTTTTGGTAAATCACAGTTGGTCATGCAAGCTGGCTCAACAAGAGGTATGAAGAGGCTGCGACGTGTGCTTCTGTATGCGAAGGAATGCGGGGGGAAGGTTTACTGGCGAGGCATGAAGGACGAGAAGAAGGTGAAAAGACATGGCTGCAAATTTTTTACCATTTGTGACAAACTTATAAGATGGGAAGAAGAGAAACAAATGCGATAGGATCGGCAACAGATGGTGTTCGTCAGGGCAGGCAGTCATGCTCGTGGGGAATAAGCGGACAGAGACAGAGAAAAACATGCCGACAAACGTGAAAGATTACATCCCTGCAATGAGAGAAGAGTATGCAGAAGAAAGTAAAGGCGTGTGTCACTGTTATGTCACTGTTTTGCAATTTTGAGCAATCAATTAATTCTCTCTCGTTCATGGGCGGCCTGGCTGGGTGGGTGCCAGTCATTGCATTTAAAAATTTTATTCTCCGCCCCTTCAGTTGTGCAAACTTTGTTCTTACATACGGGGATTTGACAAAGATGATCGACAGTACCCCTCTATACCCCTCCCGTCTATGTATGCCTTTGATGCGCCTTCGATCTGCCTTCGATGGACCAAACAAGATTTGTGCACTCTCATCATCTCTAAGCATCTCTCGACCTCCCTGAACCTAAGTACCACTTGAAAGTTTAAGCCGTATTTTTTGATAAGCTTGAAAGTCCGCGCCGCAGGCGCGGATTATTTACGGTGTCTTGAAAGCCACAGCCGTATATCTGGACGGTGTCTTGACCGTATACGCCGCAAGCGTGGACGGTCTTTTGAAAAACAATGCCGCAGATAGAAACCATCTTGATTATTTTTTTTTAAGTGGTACTTAGGTTCAGGGAGGTTCATCTCTCATATTTTTTGCAATCAGGTTTTTTTTTTGAATACAATGTATTACCATGAGACTCAATTTTTACCTCTGCTATAATTTTTAAATTTAAATAAAATATCTTTTTAAAAAATAATATGTCTGGATACGTGTTTCCTACTTAGAGTTAGTTAGAGAGTCCCTAAGGGTGCTTAACCCCAGTTGGAGCGCTAAGCTCCTGGGCAGCTTATTATAATTCTATGGGGAAAAAATATGTAGCACGGTGTTTAGTCAATGGTGACTGTTAACGGTCAACTCTATAAACATGTATGTTGTTGGAGTTTGTCAGAGAAGATTGTCAAAGCAATGTGAGAACATGTTAGAGTGTGGGCTACTACCTAGGTTACTAAGTTCTAAGGTTACTACGAGCTATTACAGCAAGATGATTGAAGGTTCGATATGTTTTAATGTGAATAGATATTAAAATATATGTATGCCATATCCATATATACGGGGTTTTGAGAGGATGCGGGGTATAGTAGAGTAGAGCGGAGTCAACCCAGTTTTACCTAGTTTATTCATTTTCTAGATTCGAAACTAACAGAAAAAAATGGAACCTTTTGATAAACTAGGTTAGATCCCTCCCTCATATATAAAACACGATATTATGTAGCATACTACAGCATACACAATAAAAAATGTTATACGTCAAAAGTAGTGAAAAACGCTAATCCACCTGGTACCAGCTTGCATCACTAGATATCGTTAAAATTAGGTAAGATCAACTCTGTACAGCTCTGCCTATTTCTGCCTATTTCTCAGTGCCCTATACTATTGCAGATCCCCCTTTTTGCAGATCGATGATTGAGGGTTTTGTAGATCTATGTTAACCTGCATTAATCTGTGCAGATCGCTGAAATCTCGACCATTCGCACGGAGTTGCGACAACGAATTCGACCGCGCGTGTGGTGTGGGGGGCACGTACCCAAAGTGTGATGGGGGCCCAGCGGAAAAATTGTGTGGCATGCCGTGGTCACGAATGAAAGGTGCGCTCGTAGCGGCCCGGTTAAGGACCCCGGCAAAAGAAATGTATCGGTGAGATGAAATTACGGTCAGAAAACCCATGCAGTTGGTCTCCTCATTCAAGTTCCCTTCCTTAAACAAATCGGCTCTTCCTTCTTTTGGAGGGACAGCGTTACAAAACCACTTCTCCCTTGTGTACTTGCTTGCATTTCAACCCTGCAGCTGCCTGCGAGGTTTATTTTCCTGAAGAGAGAGAGAAACTGAATCCGGTGACTCTGGCCCAACCGTGGTTTTTGAGTTGCTTCTTGTCTTGATTCGCTGTCTGGATTTGAAAGTCGGGAAAGAGCCCTCAGAGTTTTGTCTCCTCCTGAAGAGACGCTTCTGCTGTCTGCAAAATGTCTGACAGCGACAGGATACGTCCAGACGACCAGTGTTCCCCATCATTACCAGACTGTGAAAGTCTGGATGCTTCCTCTTCTACAGTGGCCCATCAGGGTTTTCCCCCGATGGACGAGCCAGTATCACTAGAAGAGTCAGGGAAGGCGGAGGAGGGCCCCGGAAAGTCCATGGACGAGACCGGCAAAGAGAACCACTCCGCAGAAACTGAGGAAGGGATTGCTGCTGCCTATGCAGAAATGGATGAGCATGATGAGTGGAGTTTAGGGGGGGAATTGGAGGGGTTGTCTGAAGACATAAAGGTGGCGGTGATTGGGAATGTAGACAGTGGGAAGAGCACTCTCGTTGGTGTTCTCACCAAGAGCTGTCTAGACGACGGGCGTGGTTTAGCGAGAGGGAAGGTATTCAACTTTGTGCACGAACAGGCAAACGGGAGGACTTCCTCGATTGCTCAGGAGATCATCGGGTTCCATCAGGACGGAAGTCAGGTTGGTTTGCGTGTGCATGGTTGTCTCTCGCTCTGAAAGAGCCGGTCTGCCATTGTCTACACATGCCGCCGGTCCAAATGTCGATCTCTGTTTCTGTCCTGCTTCCCGTCGCGACAAAAACCTTCCCTGTCGCGAGAGGAGCCATACGAATGTAGTTGCATCTTCTTCCCCCCCCCCAAGCGTCCGCTCTCATTGGGTTCTGCCCTGCCCGACCAGCGGCTCTGCCTGCTCTTCCACCGTTTCCGTTTCCGTTCGCTCCTGCCTGTTTCCCATTTCCCGTGCAGACCCGTGACTGTCTGTACACATGTTTTCTTTGCACTACCGTGTGTGCAGGTGCAAACTGACCACGGTGGAGGCAGCTCGTCCTCTGCGGCTGCAGTGACTGCTGCGAGCAGAAACAACACGTGGGGGACGATTGTGAAGAATGCCGCGCGTATCATCACCTTCATGGACCTTTGTGGTCACGAGCGGTATCTGAAGACCACCATCTTCGGTCTCGTTGGTCTGTGCCCCGACTATGCCATGATAGTCGTGGGGGCAAACATGGGGGTGCAGAGGATGACTAGAGAGCACCTCGGTATTGCCCTCGCATTGAAAGTGCCGTTTTTCGTTGTATTGACCAAGGTCGACATAGCCCCGGAGAATGTGTACAAGCAGAGCGTTGCCCAGTTGCAGAAGATCCTGAAGGGAACTGCAGCCAAGAAGCTGCCCCTGATGGTGAAGGACGAGAACGACATTGAAGCAGCCGCTTCCTCAATAGCATGTGACCGAGTCTGCCCGATATTCTCTGTGTCCAACGTGACAGGGGAGGGACTAGATCTCGTACGCAAGTTCCTTTTCAAGATAGCCAACAGGTTACGCGAATCCGGAAACTTCCGTCCTCCCACCGATCCCGCAGAATTCCACATCGACGGTGTGTACCAAGTCACGGGGGTGGGGGTGGTGGTTGCAGGCACCATGAAGGCAGGCACTATCCAAAACAACAGCCAGTTGCTGTTGGGGCCCGACAAGTCGGGGAACTTCAAACCCGTTCTTGTTCGTTCTGTCCATTCCAAGAGAGTACCAGTGCCCAAGGTGGTGTCTGGTCAGGCCGCATCCTTCGCGTTGCGGTCCCTGATGAAGAAGGACACCCTGAAGCGAGCAGCTTTCAGAAAGGGCATGGTGCTCCTCGACAGAGGCATACAGCCCAAGGCAACGTGGGAGTTCGAGGCGGAGGTCGTGATTCTTCACCACGCCACGACGATCAAGGAGAGATACCAGGCAGTGATCCACTGTGGAGTGATCCGCCAGGCTGCTCAGGTACATTTTTTCTTTCTGTTGTTTGAATTCGTGTTTTCGTCTCATACTCTTAGGCTGATCAGCACTTCTGTTTGTTTCTTTTTGCCTTGTAGCCCTTTTTCTGTACACCTGTGAACCTAGCTGTGCATTCCCCTCCGTACCCCCTCTGGCGTGCCCTTCTTGTCCTTTGAGCCGGTTCATGCACACATACGTAGATCTAAAGGAGGAACAAGATTCTCACTTGTTCTCTATTCCACAGCCGTTTGGTTCCTTATTTTGTCCTGTTTTGTCCTCTCTTGCGTCGCTTTCTCTTCGAGGACCATTTCCTTCTCCTCCGTTTTCTGCCCACCCCCCGTCGATTGCAGGTGAAGTGCCTCTCGGGAGATCTGTTGCGCACAGGCGACAAGGGGCGCATCCGGTTCCGATTCATGTACAACGCAGAGTACCTGGTTCTCGACCTCCCCCTCCTGTTCAGGGAGGGACGCACCAAGGGACTCGGACGGATCTCGAACCTCTTCCACGATGCGTGAAGGAAGGAAGGAAGGAAGGAAGGGTGTGCGCTGAGGGGAGGAGGAGGAGGAAGGTGGTCCGTCATGTCAGCTGACTGACTGGTCGGTCGACCGAATCAATCGCAAACAAACAATCAGATCGAAGTCTGGCATCAAGATGGGAGGGTGTGTGGTCGTGCAATTGGAGGGTGAAAGAAAAGAAGGAAACCACCTTAAGTTAACTGTTTTGTTTATGTTTTTGGTGCGTCAGTCTCCTTCTGTGTGCTGAGCAAAGGGGGGAGGCTGGCTGGCCGGTCTGTTTAAGTAGAGAAAGGGACAAGAAGAAATACAGAGGAACTAAATAAATCGAATTCGGGCAATACCATAAGAAAGAAACCATGGGTCTGTCTGTACGGCCGTCTGTTTGGGAGCAGGTTCAAAGGTGAAGAAGAAGACAAAGGGTGCATGCGGGAAATTCGACACTTTTGCTGGTTTGCATGCCTGCATTATGCCGTGCTCATGATTTGATTCACAAAGGGAAGGGGGGAAAGGGAAATTTTGGGAGGGTCGGGGGGTGCTCGTGGCGTCAGGGAATCCTTTCTCACTTTCTCTGTCTGTCTCTCTCTCTCTCTCTCTCTCTTTTTCTATGCATGCGTCTGGTGAGTTGCTCTGTTCGCCACAGAGGCAGCAGGATTGCTTGCTGCATGTCTGGAAGGGTCCTGATGATCGACTAATCTTCTCTAACTTCTTGCATTCGTAGTCGACATGTATGTGCGTGCATTGCTTCTTTTAACTTAATCCTCCAGCGTATGGATGGAGCGAGAAATGAAAGATTCCGGGCCGAGGCTCGAGGGGTTTCGAAAGCGACGGTGGAAGGGCGGGCGGTCTGTGAAGTAGGAAAGGGAGGGGAGGAAGGAGGAATGGTTGGTGTGAAAGTATGTGTGCCATCCGGGGGGGGGTGTGTACCCATGTCTGCCTGCGTATGTGTGGTTGCGTGAACGTTGTAAAGACTCTTCTTCCATTTCATCCAGTGCCCTACTGTCCATGTCTTTCCTTCCCTCCACCGATGTGCGCTTTCGGGGTGGGTGAAAGGGTAAGGGGGGGTGACGTGGGGTGTCCTCTTTCTTGTTCTTCCCAGTTCTTCGTGTCTTGTGCCTGCCTGTATAGTCGGAAGGTCTCCATCTGCTTGCGTGCATGATCAGAACCCCCGTGATGTGTCCTTGTCATCCGTTTGCACCAACTGCTTTTTCGGACGTTGACACCCGCCCTTTCGTTTCGTTTCATGTTGTTGCATTGGAGGATGGTGGGGGCGTGAGGGAAAGGGAATTGGGTGCACATGGCATGCAGCATGTGTCCTTGGGGGGGGGTCTAAGTTAATCAGCGAGTGAGTGAGAGGGAGTGGAAGGACCTAAAGGGCTGCAAGGGAAACGGTTTCACCGGGTTAGACGCAATCAATCGTTCCGGTGGGAAGGCAGCAATATGATTTTCCCGGTCGGCTCTAGCTTGGTCTTGGTGTTGGTCGGCCTTCCAGGTCTCCCTCCTCGATCGATGCAGCTTTTTTCTTTCCTCAGAGTCAAGTACTGTCGTCATTACTTCAGTATGCCTTTCTCTCTCTCTCTTTATCTGCACAGAAAAGAGCAGAGAGACTGTCCGTCCAAAGGAGAACGGTCAAGTGCGTCAATCTTTAAACCAAATTGATTCATCCCTCTTGTATTCGTTGAGCACGCAGGCCTGTAAGTCTGTGCTCCTATCAGTCTGCCTGCTATGTTCTCTGGATCGAGTGGAATGCATTCATCGAGGATGCCGACAAAGGCTCGACTGCGTTGTGTTTTCCGCACGTCGATACGATTCATACGATGGCGGAAAGAAGGCTTCTCTCTACGATTTCCTTCGTTCACCGCTAACTTCTAAATTCCTTCTCTCCCCATGTCTCTTTAAGCCGTCTTTTATATGGTCAGAACCTCTTCCTGCCTTGTTTTCTGACCTTTATGGATGACGGAGACTTCATTCTAAGAGGTGAATGACCGTGAATCAAGGAATCCAACTTTATCCAAGTCTGAATCTAGGTCTAAATTTTTAGCTGGCTGGTTGAAACCATTACAGCTATATAGGGGTACTTTTTAAAAAAAAGAAAACAAAAAAAAATGGTCATTTTCATTTTTTTGTTTTTTATTTTTATTTTTTGTTTTCATGTGAAAAATGTGTGGTTCCCTATTGTCTTTGCATCCGGGCCCCACTGAGGTAGTGAAAACAAAAAAAAAAAGGTCCGAAGAGCATTTTTTTTTTGTTTGTTTTACAGCCTAGATTACAGCCTACTGAGCCTAGATTACAGCGAAGTCTGGAGCGAGATGTCACTCTGTCGTATGTATATAGTCTAATATAATAGAGATTCTAGGAAATTGAAAGTCTCTTCCAACAGCTGAGATCCTATATTGTCTGTGCATAAATGTGTCGGTAGGAGCACACGGTCAATCTACCATAATCCAGTACAATCCAACAGGCTGCTGTCTGATTCAATTGGAATTTATCGAATACATGCTAATTACACGACATACAAAAAACGCATGCATGCGAAAAACCATTGGAGACTGACGCTTCGTATACACGCCGAGCTAAACATTAATAGCTCGAAATAAGCATGCCAATTAATCGCAGTATTACGTCGATCCTTGCAAGCCGATGGATAGACCGTAGGCATGATTAGAGAACATATGTAGTGTCCAGCGCGCGACGCCCCTCCATATCTATACCGCTGTCTTTTGTCTATCGCTGACGGTTCTCAGGTGCACTTGCGGAAGCAAACGACAACAAAAGGCCGTAACGTTGAAAATCAGTCATATGTAGATTATTTTAGAACAAAATAAAGAAAGGACAAACGCGCCTTCCAAAGAGAACGAAGACCATCATCACCAGTCCGACGGACTGCAGACATGAACAAATCAAGCAAAAACGAAACAGGCCATCTCAAAATATATAACTCCAAAAACAGAAAAGTAAGTTCGTCAACCAGGACAACCGCAGGTGCATTACAAGAAAGAAGTGTCCGGATAAGATGAGAGGATATTAGGCCCTTCTTGGCCGAGACAGAAGGAACACAGGAGAAAGCATGCATCAGACGCACTCTACGAAGTGAAGGTAGGTTAGGAAAAGACGACCATCCTCCAGAAATGAGCAACAGAGAAAAAGCAACCAAATCACGAAAGAAATCAAAAAGAACATCACGGTTAGGATTAACAGCAGCAAAAAGCAAAATCGAAGGAGATTCCGGCAAAGAGAAAAGATGCAGACCATGCACTGTAGATCCCTTCTGACGCTCTAAAACGCATGCAGGATTGTAGAAGTCTTCCTCAAGTAACTTTTCCATCATGGGGTCATCCGGCACGTCACTCATACCACAGTCAGACCTAAAAACAATCGTTCTATCGTCCATGTATCTCCCTGCCATCCATTTCTCCCCCCCCCATGAAGGCTTCGATCTCATCAATGCAACAGAGTACTCTTTCCACGCGGCAAAAAATCGGGCCCCACCAGGAGAGCATGGACTCCCTTGAGGAAAACCTTCATGCTGTCTGACCATCTTCCCTCAAACCCGAATTACATTCGAAACAAAATCAAGATTAATTATACGAGCCAGCATATGAAGAGGGCAAGAAAGTGCATTCGCATAATTGTAGTGGGAGGATAAAAAAGCAATAGGTTTTAAGTAACGTCTCCAAGAATACCACTTCTCACCCTCTCCCGGACCCGCCTCCTTAATACAAAAAGACTTATGGGTTGGCAATACAACAAAGCGATATCTAGAGGAAGAATAAATGAAATGAACAAAGTTATTCAAACAAGAAAGGAAATCAGCTCTGGGTAGAGAGGGAAAAAATGCTTTGATGTCGTCCACCAGCAGACCAAGTCCACCCCGAGGCCAATACAAATTAGAAGAAAAACAAGAGCCACGATCTGCAAGTCTCCCAAACCCTGAATTAAAGATCCCAACCTTATCCTGAAAAGCAAAGACAGAGTCAAAGTCACAATGCGGCGTATAATGTAGAAACTAGTATAAGAGGGTACTGTATTGACTAGTACATTGATTTTTTAAGTATATAATAATTAATTGATAAGTTTTGTCCTAGGTTTTGTCCTATAATTGAAGCCTTAATTCCGGTAGATTATACTATAGATACTAGGGTAGATACCTTCCCGTCTAGCTTCCCGCTCGATCTAAGGCTAGCTAGTTCCCCTAGATCATGCATCGAAAGACTTTATCTCTAGCTTTCTCTAGGACTTTATATTAGCCGCTGCCGCTAGACTCTTGATGGAAAAATCTAGACAACCGTGTAGTAAGCATAACTGTTGCTAGACTGAAAAGCACTTGGCAAGCAAGCTTATAAGATTAAGTCTTTGTCTACTGTGGTTGGCAACCAATCCACCAGAGTCTAACAAGCCAGAAACGAGCGATGAAGAGCTTTCTATACGTATGAAGATAGAAATTCTGTCCGTCTACATCAATCACAACACTTCCAACAACGTTGTACAGTACATACTTTACTGTTGTGAACCAACCTGAAGTCAGTCAATGAGCCAAGATGACAGAAAGCATGCGTGCGTCGGCGTGAGTCCTTGCGTACATTTGCGTGCGTCGGCGTGAGTCCTTGCGTGCGTTAAACAGCGAATGCGATTCAATTAGATGCATGCAAGTACATGCTTTTTAGTTGATCGAAGCATGCAAGTAGAAGATCGATCAGTGAAGACAGTTTGAAGTCAAGTAGTGAATTGCCTTGTTGAATGAACAACGAACACACACAATAAATTCTGTGCACCTTGAGATACCTCAACTCCTGCATAGATCTTCACTGGTCTGTAGGAATTGGGGCTTTTCATGGTAGCAGATTGGTTCGATTCAGTTCTTCTTCTTCATTTGACTTCCCGTAGCCGTTTTTGGCATGGGGAAGAGAAAGAACCGACTCAGAGGTGAGGATGGTCGTTTCCTCCCGGCCACTCCTACTCCTGAGGAGAACAGTGGTGGTTCCTCCAGTCTTTCTGACGTTGTGGCAGCCATTGCCAAGTCCACAGAAGTTCTGCTTACCATGGCCGTCGCCCAGCAGCAAGCCAGCACTGCAGCAGCTGCGCCGTCTCCTTCTTCTTCCACTGTTTTGTCCCCGTCTCCATCTGCCTCTCACAAGTTTCAGAAGTGGGAATGTAAGCTGAAATACGAGGACCGCTCATACGCCGGGCGCCAGAAAATTGTCTCTTCTTTCGAAGACCACCTCAGAGTCCGGCAGCAGCCTTCCGCCACCGCTGCTGTCGTCGCCTCTGCTTTTCGTTCAGGCTTGGAGTCATTTGCCGAGCTCCACAACCTGATCTCCGAGCTCCCCTCCCCCTTCCGAGATGACTACGAGTACATGAAAAACAAGATCCTGAAGGCGTCTGGTGAGCAGGAAGAGAAGCGCCTTGTTGACAGCTTCCAATCTCTTGCCACGCTTTCTTCCTCGCAGTCCCCCAACGCCGAGCACTATGGCAACGCGGTAGAGACGGCCTGCCAGCGAATCGCCACTCTGTCTCTACGAGAGGAGCGAGTGTGCGCGTACTCTGGCAATGGAGATGAGAACGACGATTCCAACTGGAAAGTGGTCAAGTAGAAGGTTCCTCTGCTTGACCCCCTGGGACGACGAGATGGGCAGCTTGCGTCGCTGCTCCTCCTTAATAGCATTTCTGATGCAGAAGTGCGCGCGCAAGTCTAGAATGCGCTCCCCCCGCACATGGCATTCTATGGTGATGACGGCGCACTCGAGAAGTTCCGCACTTTTGCCAGGCCTTCCTGTTTCCGCCCTGCTCCTCCCACCAAGGCCTGTCCTCCAGAGATGCAGCAGGGTGTCCATGTCACAGGAAAGCCCCCTCCCCGACCTGCTGGCTCTACTTCAGGGCAGCAGCACTCTCCCAGCGTTGGTGGGCGTCCCTTGCCTCCAAGACCCCACTGTTCCCATCCCGGTCACAAAGCAGAGCACTGCCTGAAGCAGCATTTCTGCCCCTCCTGCGTTCGCTGGGGGCACAAGCCTGGCGACTGTGAACTCGCCAAAGATATCTTTGCCCTCCTTCGTGCTTATGGCTATCCCACTCGCGACATGCAGGGAAGACCGTACGGGCGCTCCAGACAGAGAGGGGGGGCACTGGCAGGAACAAACGATTCCAAAGACGAGGAGTCTGGTGATGACGCATCTGACTCTAACCCTGCAGCAGCTGCTGCAGGCCATATGACGTCAGCTAACGTTTCTTCCTCTTCTCCTCCTCCTTTTTCTTTTGATGGTCTCGGCTGTCTGCTTGATGTGGGTGCTAGCGGTACCACATGCACATGTGGCTGGCTTGACAAGGATACAAAAGAATCCGGTTTGACTTGGACAGAAGAACCTTTGCGCAAGCCTGTTTCTGTTCGAAGTGCATGCGCAAAGAAGGTATGGATGAATAAACGTGCCTCGATTCGCTGTTCTTTTGATGGGAAGCCCATTTTGCTGAAGCCGTCCATCATAGAGACAAAAGCTGAAACCCTTTGCCTGATTGGAAATGATCGCTTAATTCGGTTGGGTGCGAAGTTTGACTATCAGACAGGCACTTTGCATCTCCCTTCCACCGCTCTCAAATTTCTCCGTGCAGAAAATGATTTATTCTTTCTGCCTATGGAGATAGACGGGACTGGCCCACCCCACTCCGAGTCCGAGCTTTCCCCCCAGTAAGTGTCTTCAGAGGCTGCAACGGCGGAAGATCCATCTTGTGTCTCTTCTTCTGATTCTGTGTCTTCCTCCGTGTCTTCTCCTCCTCTTTTGTCTTCACCGCCTTTACCTGCCGAATCCCATCTTGTCCTTGCGAACGGACGCCTCCCGCTCCGTTTAAAGACCGCAAGACAAAATCGCAGAAAGTAGAAGCACCAACCAAAGACTCCTTCATGTCAGCATTCGAAACCAGGAAGCTCATCGGATCCGCCCTCCCCTCCTTTGTCCCAGCCTTCTGTTCCCAGTCGCCTTTCTATTAAGGCAACCGTCGACGAACTGATCCGCTCACATCATGAGTGGCTTGGCCATCCAGGCATTGAGACAACGTGGCGCTCCCTCAGAGCAGGCCTCCAAGACCTCCCAGCCCTGAAAGCCGGCATTTCCCGCAGAGCCGTTCAGCGTGCCTTACTACCCTGCATCCGGGGGGGCACCTGCGAGAGAGTCAAACCCCGACACGCAGGTGACGGCAGTCGGGGGTCCCTTGAAGTGACGCAGCCAGGGTTGCGTGTAACTTGTGATCTGGTCATGGGACTGAGCGGGGGGTACTCATTATATATTCAAGACCAGCACACAGGTTACTTGGGGGTTATGGTGGTGGAGGAGAAATCCTCCGATGCAATTAATGCAGCCTACGAGATGTGGACGAACAGTCTGGAGGGGGACCTTACCCCTCAGGTGATGACCGACCATGGGACTGAGTTTCAAGGGAAGTTTGGGGCCCGACTTGCCGAGCGAGAAGCTTACAACCCCTTTACTCCCGTCGGTAGCCATCAGTCTCTCGGTAAGAACGAGAGATCCCACCGTGAGTGGCTAACGATTTTGCGAGGCATCCTCCATGACCGCGGTCTGGATAAGTCCCACTGGCGAGATTTTGCGTCCCTAGCAGCCACCAAATACAACCGCCAGCCTCGTGGTCACAGCAAAAAGAGCCCATTTGAGCGCAGGTGGTCTGCACAGCCTCCCAGCCCCCCCATTGCTGCCCTTTGTGACTTGCTTCAGACCACCCGCCGCCCATCCGAGGGGTCATCTCCCTTCTCCGTCGGCTCCTCTGTCCTTTACCATCACCCTGATTTGCCCCGCGCAAAACTTGAACCCCTCTACACTCCCGCTTCCGTCCTTCAACGAGTGAAAGAGCATGTGTTCCGGTTGCGTCTCCCCTCCGGCTGTCCTATTCTTGCTCACCGTCCTTGCATCCGACCAAATGACAGCAGCCAGCCCGAGCTTGTCTTCTCCGTCCCTCTTTCCGAACTGCAGCAATCTCCCACTCCTTCTGCAAGTTCAAGTACGAGTTCTGTCTCAGAACAGCAGCAGCAGCAGCAGCAGCCAACAGAGTCCCACCCTCCTGAGCACCCAAAGTTTGACATCAACGACTTTTGTAAGGATGAGCTTATCATCTGGAAGGACGCCAACACGAATCGGTGTTTCCTTGGAAGCGCCCGAGCTGTTGACCCCAGTGGAGAGGGTAGAGTTAAGGTCCAAGCCTAGAGATCCACAGGGCGACTGCTTCTTGCCAGCCGCCGCATGCAGCCTGCTTGGTGCCCCTTGCGTGGCCGACCCAAGCTGCTGTACTCCCCACAGAAGCCTGCAGGCTGTGGACCGGAACTCTGCTACCTCATTCCTGAGGAGGTTGTTGAGCGAACAGCCCTCACTCCTGAGGGCCGTCTCCCCCCCGATGTGTGTCAGACGTACAAAAGCGTCCTGCTTGCCAGTCATGACACATGTTTCCCCATAGACCGTCTCTCTTTTGACTCCCTTACTTCCCAAGCTGCCATGGCTACTTTGTTCTCTCCCTTACCTGAGAATGCCTCCGATGCTCCTGAGACAGAACCGTCTGCCGCTATATTTCTGTGGAACGCAGATGAAGATGAGGGTTCTGTAGGCGCCTGCTCAGCAGCCACAACCCACACCCCTCTCCCTCGCCACGGTTTGTCTCCAGAGCAGCTTAAAGGCCGCGCGGCTTCCTGGGAGAAAGAGCTCTTCTCCCTATCTGAGAACGATGTCTACGATTGCGTCCCCATTGCTGAAGTGCCGGAGCAACTCGCCCGCTCTGCAATCCCCACCCATTTTGTTGACACAATGAAGAGACAGAAGGCGGGAGAATGGGATTTCAAGTCCAGAGTAGTCGCAGACGGGTCACCGTTTTTTGATCGCAGAGAGGGGGTTACGACATCGTATGCCACCGCTTCGCAGTGGGCCATGCGCTGTGCATTGGCAATGGTATTTGCACACGCAGATTTCGATCCCCGTGAAATTATCGTAGCAGATGTGAAGACCGCCTACCTGACAGCCCTTCGATCCGACTGCGTGTATGTCCGCCCCCCGAAGGACCATCCAGACTACGGCAAGTATCTCTGGCGCTTGAAGCGTGCCCTCTACGGAATGAAGGATTCAGGAAACTTGTGGGACCGTTCCCGAAACAAAACCCTCGCAGCTGCAGGCTGGGTACCCTCACCAATCCGGGGGGTATGGTGAAAATGGACAGGAAAGCCAGAGGCCCCCTCCTCCCGGCTCTAGGACCTTAGCCTCCTTCCCACTTTCGTTGACGACTTTGCGATCATTCCAATTGGAGGGTCTGCTGTGCAACTAGCACGCGAGATAGCTCAAAAAGGGGGGTATGAAATGAAGATCACCAAACCTAACAAGGGCAGCCTGCGCTGGGCAGGGGTGAATTTTGAGCTGAAGAGAGACTCCATCACCATCCATCAGACAGAGTATCTCCTCTCTCTTCCCCTCCCAGAAGGCATAGGGGAAGCACCCTCAACAGACACAAACGGTGAGGGCGAGTCTTCCATATTGTTCTCTCTTCCTTCTTCTTCTCGAGACATCCCCGAAGAACCCTCCCCCCTCCTATCAGCAAAAGACGCCAGCTCCTTCAGAGAACGACTTGGGTGTCTCTCTTGGGTTACACGTGATACCCGCCCTGACTTAGCGCAGGGGCGTAACCAACTCAGCCGCCACGCTTCTGCCCCTTCAACTGCTGATGCAGACCTTCTACTTTCCCTCCTATGCTATGCCCGTCGCACAGCCACATCCCGTGTCATCAAAATCTCTCATTCCGATGTCCCTTCTACCTCCTCCGTCATTCACCCCATCTCCTGGAGTGATGCTGCTCTAGGAACAGCAGGCAACGCCCACCTCCAGACAGGCTGGCTCCTCAGCCTAGGATCTGCCATCTTACATTGGCGATCCTTCTCGCAACAGCGTGTAGCGCGCTCTTCCACAAGGGCCGAACTGTACACTGCTCATGACTTGGTTGACTTTTTAGAGTGTCTCTTGCCAGCCCTCCGATGTGTCTGGAAAGCAGGCATAGTTTCAGAGGTCAGAGTTAATTCTGATGACCTTCTAAAGCTTGTTTCCAGTGAGATGCCCCGACCGACAGAGCGTGCCCTTCTGTCAGTCATCCAGTCTCTGCAATTGGGAGTCCTCGAACGTTCCCTTCATACCCTTGTCCTTCACTGACACCCTTTCACTCCGAGACGCCTTCGAAGCCGCCTCAGTCCGCCTCTCTTTTGTCCCCTCAGAAGAAAATGTTGCCGATTTGTTGACCAAGCCTATGTCCATCTCTTTACTCCTTCCTTTCTTCACGAACCTATCCTCTCATCCTTTCTGTGACCCTTCTCTTGGTTCGAGTGCCATTGTATTATGATTTATTTTTTTTACATGTATGAAAGAAAAGAAAAAGAAAAGAATGTATGTTGTGAACCAACCTGAAGTCAGTCAATGAGCCGAGATGACAGAAAGCATGCGTGCGTCGGCGTGAGTCCCTGCGTGCATTTGCGTGCGTCGGCGTGAGTCCTTGCGTGCGTTAAACAGCGAATGCGATTCAATTAGATGCATGCAAGTACATGCTTTTCAGTTGATCGAAGCATGCAAGTAGAAGATCGATCAGTGAAGACAGTTTGAAGTCAAGTAGTGAATTGCCTTGTTGAATGAACAACGAACACACACAATAAATTCTGTGCACCTTGAGATACCTCAACTCCTGCATAGATCTTCACTGGTCTGTAAGAATTGGGGCTTTTCATTTATAATACGAACATGTGTAATTCACTAGTATGCATGCATGCATCGATTCTTTACTGACTCGCCATACTGGCTCGAAATGCGCGCACGCGTGAGGACGCGGGAAAGTCAGTCAAACTCATTCACCCCGGATGCGCACCATGACCATTCACATCAATCTTGGTCCTGATAATCAATTTTTATCAAGTTCTATGCATACAGTGTCACTCCAGTCACGCATTTACTTGCAGTCTGGAAGTTGAAAGCATGGTGTACCATTTCTTCCTTCACCGATCCTGCCATTTACTTACAAGTCATCATCAAACGCATCTCTTTCTTTTTGCACGGAGTGCGCATGATTACATTCCCCCTTTAATTGTTTCCTTCTCTTTCACATGACGCACTGAAACACAGGCATAGGCACAGATTAACACAAGAGACGGAAACGCAGACAGCAACGTGAAGAGAGAGCAACGTGAATGAAGTGAGGGAATGAGATAAGGTTGGAATGAGATAAGGTCAAAGTTCATGTCGGCAACCGATTCATTCATTTCTGGGTCTCAACTCAGCTCTCTGTTCTCTGTTCTCTGTTTTGTTAGTGATTCGGCATCCGAAATCGAAGTAAGTGAAGTGTGTTTGTCATACGGTAACCAGTGTGAACGACACTGCTTCTTCTTTTTCTCACGGCATCCGTTTGAGACAAGAAACAAACAGAGACGCACGTAGTATATTTTTAATGATTCTGTTTTTTCAATAGCCCAATCTTTTTACCGGCTTCCTGGGTTCGTGCAGTGAACTCTCTCTCACCAATGCAGTCTGATTGCATCAGGCAAAAAACAAAGACAAAGCACGAAGACACAAAGAAGCACAAGTTCAGATGGTGCAAAGAAAAGAGTTTAATTCTATGTACTAACTGTGATATGTTAAAACGGAGAGGGACAGAGATCGCGGCATCCATGCATCTCTTTCTTTTCTTCATGCACTCTCAAATCCCTCGTCATTCTCTTTCTAGAACTCGCGATCGTGTGCAGCTCTCTTAAACTCCTCCTTTGTTGGCGCCTCCTTCAAAGCAGACTTCAGGGCGTGCTTTATAAAGGCAAACATGGACTGCCCTTGCTCCTGCTGCTGCTGTCTTCCCTGTGCATAATATTCTACACTTCTCTGCTGATCTCTGTGCCACCTTGAGGATCCTCCTCTTCCTCTTCCACCTCTTCCTCCTCTGTTTCCATTTTTGTCTTTTTTCTCTCTCTTCTTCCCACCAAGGTTCACACAATGAAGCAACTCCAACCACAAACAAGCACAACCAAGGAAATTGAAGGAAAACAGGCACACATGCGTACTGTGTAACACAAAGGTCAGTCACCAACATGTACACGACAAAAACATGTCGTACTACTTGCTTTACAGGCCAACGTGCAAGGTCCGTCTTCTTGGACATCAACAGGCACTGTAGAATGCAAGCAAAGAAACGGAGGACGCAGTCTCTGATGCAATATGATGGCTCGGTTCTGGTTCTTGATCACCTGCTCGATATTCTCTAAGTTGAAGGACGGTTCTCCATACAGTCGTACACCTTCGGGAAGCGAATCCATGAAAAGATATACAAAATGTCATCAAGAGACAATAAAGACAGAAACCGAAAGAATGTTTCCACTTCTCATCGAGCTGGCTTGACTGCTCCAGTCTCGAAGGACACAGATGCACAATCTACAAGATCTGCGGTCAGACGACAAGTGTTGCTTATCGGGGGGAATTCGATCCAACCTCGACTCACAGACTGCAACCGAAGACAAGTCGACTCAGACTAAGTCAGACAACTGGATAGATGGAGACTGAATGAAGAAGACTGAACAGGGAAGGGAGGGCTGCTCACCCCCCACTTCCGTCACCATTGATGAAAAAATCTAGACAACTGTGCAGTAAGCACAACTGTTGCTAGACTGGAAAGCACTTGGCAAGCAAGCTTATAAGATTAAGTCTTTGTCTACTGTGGTTGGCAACCAATCCACTAGAGTCTAACAAGCTGGAAACCAGCAATGAAGAGCTTCCTACACGTACGAGGATAGAAATTCTGTCTGTCTATATCAATCACAACACTTCCAACAATGTTGCACAGCACGTACTTTGCAATACGAGCATGTGTAATTCACTGGCATGCATGCATGCATCAATTTTTTACTGACTCGCCATACTGGCTCGAAATACGCACACGCGTGAGGACGCGGGAAAGTCAGTCAAACTCATTCACCCCAGATGCGCAATATAACCATTCACATCAATCTCGGTCCTGACAATCAATTTCTATCAAGTTCTATACACACAGTGTCACTCCAGTCACGCATTTACTTACAGTCTGGAAGTTGAAAGCATAGTGTACCGTTTCTTCCTTTACCGATCCTGTCATTTACTCACAAGTCATCATCAACTCTAGGCTAGACTCAGCCCATGGCTTAAAAAACTTAACCTCAACAAGGTTCAAGCTAGTTTTCCATTTGAATGAAGGAGGCAGAAATAATATGGATTAATCTGGACGACTATTAGACACACGGACTCTCATATGCAAGGTCCTTACGACTGCTAAAAGACTAACATTACGACAAGATACAACGAACCTTCTCTGTCTTGCAGGTATCTGTATCATATGATTGATAATACAGATCCTATGAGGATGACGTCAGATTCAGTCACCCCTGGCACCCCTGACATCTCCATTCTAAGACTGTCATGACTCTAACTCACAACTCACCCCCTCATGACAGGCGAACGATCCACACTTCAATCATAGATCGATTGACCAAAAGCAATAGGCTTGGTGAGTGCATTGGCTGCCTGAATCTCACGAGGGATCCAAACAACGCTGGCAGACAATTGCTTGCATCTCTGAATGCACCAGTCGAGAACATGCTGCATCCCCGTGTCTGAATCTGCCACCCCCGATCTGAACTGATCATGCAAAGGGTTACAGTCAATCAAGAACTGTACGGGCACGTCTTTCTGAAAATTCCGGCCAAAAGAAATCAGTCGAGGCACACGCTTGAGGCACTGCTCAAACCCAACCAACTCTGAAGCTGTGGAGCTGCCCAGCTTGACGGTCGAACGCATCGAACGCCATGCAAAAATGTTGAACAATTCATCTCCTGACTTCCAGGCATGATCAACCAGAAGAGCAATCCATGCATGCCTTCCTTTGTATGTGTCTTTCTCATGAGAGGAATCAATGAAGAAAACCATCTTGAGAAGAGGAGAGCGAGACAGACAGCGGAAATTCAGACCTTCTGGATCTTTTTTGATTTCGTACAGGATTCTGACAGCAATCGCGAGATGCGTGTGGGTCGGTGCCTTCCTATAGCGAGAAAGAACATCGTACCACATATGACAGAAAGGAGAGAGACGTCCTCCCCAACCCAGACACCCGATCACACTGCTGTAGATGTCTTTCAGAGACAGATCTGGTTGCTCACCTTCTTGCAGATGAAAATCCTTTTCTTTACATGAAGACGTGCCCCCCACTCCTCTCCGAGGGATCTTGTATTCTCTGAACAGTTTGTCTGTGTCCACCCCCTCAAGATACGAGGACATCGAGACTCTGCACCCCCCTTTGTCTCCTTCAAAGTCCATTCCCGCATACTTAAATTTATATGAAGCCATATCAAGCCTCGTCATTTTCCTAAACTCCATCTCCCCCTGCAGATGTCGCATCACCCCCTCAACCTGCCCAAAAGCAATCAGGCCAAAAACGTTATCGATCCAATTGATGAGAACATTCTTCTCTTTATCAACTGCAATCCCCAACTCTATTCTCTCAAACCCTGCCCGTCCCGTTGTCCCAACCCACTTGTTGTCAAAAAGTTTGGACGAGACACGCATGCCGTAGAGACCGTGAACGACCTCCCGGATCTGTCCAGGCAAGAGAGATCTGGCGTATTCTTTCACTCTCTCCCACTTCTCGGGCTTCATGTCTGGATAGGGGCACACGTCTGGGATCGGAGGCATCCACGCAGGCATGCGTGCGTAGACTCTCTCTGCATTCGTGTCGGTAGACTGAAGGAACGCCCCCTTCACATCCCCTACAAAAATCTGCAAAGCACACGCGAGTGCCCAGATCATGCAGAAAAAGATCAGAGCAGGGACAGGGGTACCTGTGAAGGTATCGATCTTTCTTTTGTTCCGGAAGCCCTTCCCGAAGCATCGGGCTTTTGGCACTCTCTTTGTCGCTGTGGGGGGAGAGTGACTGGGAGACGGACTTCCGTTCTTTCCTTCCTTCCCCTTTCCTTTCTCTGCCTCCTTCTCCTTCTATGTGAGCCTCCAGCCGAGATCCATCACCATCTTGGCCTCTTCCCTCGGAACCGCCCTCCCAAACACCTCCTGCCCGCAGATGTTCTGGAGCCACTCATCTCTCATCGCCTCATTGAACTTCCCCTCCCTCACCTCTTCCTCCTTTGCTGGAATGTTGGTGGAGCCTTTCTTGAAATCAAAGGCTGCCAGCGCCTCCAACGATTCCGAATGCACTGACCCTTGTTCTGCCCCCCCCTCGTGCTGAGGATTTCTGAGGAGGTCGGAACTAAACAAGGAGTCATCAGGAGGAATACAATCAGGGTGAGGGGCTGCAGGTGCATCCCCACCTGCGTCTGGCGGCACCCCCTCATTCACAACACCCTGCTGCTGTGCGGACAGACCGACACCAATCGGAGGGGGGCCTGGGGAGACTTGGGATTCAATCTTGGCAGGCAGACGGTCGTCTACGAAATCGAAATAGGATTGGGCGTTATTCCCTCTGCACGCCACTTCCCACTCCCATCCCCCACTGGCTGGAGCCATGCTGCAGGGATGGACTTGTGATATGCTTTCCCTGTCTGCATCATCACAAAACGCCTGCCATTCGCTTCTACAAGCAAACCTGTGTACTTCCTCTGGCTATCTCCTGGAGGGCCCGCTCCCTGCTGTGGAACCTCGGCCTGGACTTCCACCCTCAGATCCTGGTCGTCACCTCCTATGCCTGCTGCACCCCCCCCGTCCTCTTGAGCAGCGGCTGCCCCCCTCTGAATCGCACTGATCTGTGGAGGAGCCCCACCACCCTGTGGATGGGCGGCGGGAAGGTTTTGACCAAAAACCTGCGGAGCAGAGGGCAAAAGCACATTTTCACCCCCAGACACAAGCCTTCCCTTCACAGGGGTCTCCAGAATTCTCTTCACCATACGCCACCCCGTAAGTGGACCATCATGCAAGGGCTCCACGAGGAAAGGGTGTGTGTTGAGAACCTGAATGCGGTGTTTCTGTGCATTGTAGTACAAGAGTGCTACGATACGGGGGGACCAAATGTAGAGAAACATACAAAGCTTGCCTGGGAGGGAAAGGTCTTTAGGACCGTAACGAATCACAACCCAATCCCCCAACGCAAACTTGCGATCTGGTTTCTCCCCAGTCCTCCGCTCATATGCACTCTTTCTGTCAGTGGGATGGACAATCTCATCTCCTTCTATGGCTACTGCTATGCTGATCTCGTGTGCAAGACTATAGGGAATTCGCTCTCCCCATCTCCCCCCCTCACTCGGAACCAAACACCTGTCCAGAGCCACCCTGACCTGATTTCGATGAGTGCGGATAGGTTTCTCAGCGAATCCCAAAATCCCTTTGATTCCAGTCGGGGCCCTTTCTGGGAGGATGGGTGGGCTGAACGACCTGCAGGTTTCGATAAACTTACCCCCAATCAACTCAGGGGCCCTGTCTGTGAGGATCTTCTTAGGAACGACACCGTAGTAATCGATCCAATCCATCAGGGAATCTGCAGCATCGCGGCGGCCACGCATCGGAGTGTTAAACTTGCTACGAGTGTGGAGATCTGTCCAAAGATTCCCACACGGGAACCCACTGACCTCTGCATCCTCATCCCCAGGAAACCACGTGTCCAAATATACCTCATCCTTGAATTCCTTCACCTTGCTTCTCCGGCTCTTCTCCCGAGTCGCTGCCCTCAACGACTTGTTGACTGCCTGCTTCTGCTGGCAAGTCCGGCAAGTGGCAGTAATCTCTGCTGCCATGGCTGCTGTGATGGACTTCCCGTCCTCCTCGAGGGTAAGACGGAAATATTCAGCCCCCGAGTGGATGTCGAGACGATTGTGCTCAACTCTTGCCTCCTCCATGTCCAAACGACGCAGCTCACGCTGCACACACAGAGCCTGCCTACCACCACCCCACTCACGGTCGAACTCTGCTTCCCTTTTCTTCGCATTGACAGGGAGAGGAAAAGAAGGGATATGAGAGCAGCAGTGGCCATTCGGTGCATCAACAGTGACGCGATGTATAATGCCACGGACGTTTCGCACATCAAAGTACGATGGCGTCTCACCCGACCTATCAAACGCTGCGCAGGCATCATATGTGACCAACGTGGGAACATCGTCATCTGTGAGGTAGAGATACGTGTGGAATAGCCCACCCGTCTCGTTCTCTAGAATCACGGTACCGATCCCATTGACATTGATCCAAACGCGCTCGGACGTTTGGCGGCCGTCGCCGTCGCGCTTTTCAACGCTGACGCGCGCGGAGTACGGCTGTTCCCGAACCAGAACTCCAGCTCTCTGCAGTCTCCCACGATTCCCCATTCCCCTCTCGGTACCCGTGTCTACCATGGCCTGTCCGACATCATGCCGACAGTTCGTACACTGATATGTGACACAGTTCGATGATTGCTGGAAGTCAAACGCTGTGTGAGGGGAAGGGCGGAAGTTGAGCACATCATACTCTCCGATGACGAACTTACCCGGGTTAACCGGATCTCCTCGAACGTGGTTGACTGTTTGTTTCTTCTTTGACTTGGGTGGGGCGGCATTCTTCTCTGCCATACACTTGCTGCACCTGCAAGTTGGCTTCCAGTGGTCCAGATGACCACAGCACTTACACACATTCCCTTCTTTGAGTGATTCGCATGTACTGGGGTTCTTGCAGCTGCTCCGACCACAACGCCAACACTTCTTTTCGGAATTCGAGACGGGGTTGCCTTTCGGCTGAGACGAGTTGTTTGACTTCTTCGGGGGACGGGTGTTGTTGGGTTTTTCTTTGCGTGGGAGTCCCATCCCACCTCCAACAAACAGCGCAATCTCTTTTTTCATGACGGCCCGTATGTCCCCCTGCTTCCTGGGTGCAAGCCCCCCCTTCCGCGGGGTAGACTCATCTCCGTGTACTGTTTTGCACATCTCAGTGAGTTTCTGAATGAGTACGTCTGGATCCTTCAGCTGTGCGGATATGAGAGTTGCCGACCAGACATCCTGCGTTGACTGGGACAGGGATCTGAGTACAGCATCGGCCCTCTTCCTCATGGGAACTTCCCCTTTGAGACTATCGGTACGGGTTACCAGGTTTCTATACTGATTAATCACCTCAGTCCCAGTTGATCTGCTCAATGCGGGGAAAGTCTCCCACTCTCTTTCTACCTCATCGCGTTTCTTTTCATCGTTATCCTCCCCCAATGACTTGAGGGCATCAATAAGGGCCTTTTTGTACTTATCGTACTCGGTACTTCCGTTGGCAGCGTCATAGTCACCCGCTTTCCTCTTCTGAAATACATTGTCTATGACCACTCCTACCCTGGGGTGTCCTTTTGTTGACCGATACAGCTGGTCGCATGTCCAACGATCCAGCTTCACCCCGTCAAGGTCTACTTTTCCATCCAAAATCGAAAGGAAGGAGTCGTAAAACCTCGAAAAGGTATTGACCTCATTAACTGCCAAGTCTTTATCGGGTTTGTCGACAAAGAGAGGGAAGACGAGCTTTCCATCCGTTGCGGACATTTGCACAGCCTACTCCAAACCTCCTTTACTCTCGCTGGCGTCGTACCAGAAATAATATGGGTTAATCTGGACGACTATTAGACACACGGACTCTCATATGCAAGGTCCTTACGACTGCTAAGAGACTAACATTATGACAAGGTATAATGAACCTTCTCTGTCTTGCAGGTATCTGTATCATATGATTGATAATACAGATCCTATGAGGATGACGTCAGATTCAGTCACCCCTGGCACCTCTGACATCTCCATTCTAAGACTGTCATGACTCTAACTCACAACTGAGGCCTTCTAACTTATATTCTTTTCCTATAATAAAGCTGGCGGGAAGTATGTGACACTACTGCATGTAAAACTCAGATAAACTTTCTTTCTTTCTTTCTTTCGATCTATAGCTTTTTTCTTTCTTTTTTTCTTTCTTTCTTTCTTTGACATTCTTTCTTTCTTTCTTACTTTTTTTTCTAATTTCTCTCCTAGTCCCTTTCTTTGATTTTGATTGATTGATTGATATGTTCCGCCCTAGAATAGAACTTTAGAGTGTAAACTCTAGATGTTGTACTAATGATTAGTATAAGACTCAAAATTGATTTCTTATATCCAGCTCTCATTCACTTTTACATCTAGGCTCCTTATACATAAAAAAGATAAAAATTTAAAAAAGTTAATTGCCTAAAATCACTTTTACTTTTTATTTATTTATCTTTTTGAAGCAGACACTTCAAGTTCAAAGCTGAAAGCTGAGCTACCAAAACGTTTCGTGGTATGTACTCAGTTCTAGGCTAGAGATGAGAGATTGTACGAAGGAGTCAGCTTTACATAGGAAATTGATTGTTCCTACTTCGGAGATTCTGTCTGTTCTGCCTCACCTTATACTTCTGTACTTTGATTGATCAGACTTTTCTTGTCTGATTCAATTACATATATGTATGTACTTTGATCGATCTGCATTCGAGACTTATCTGGTTAGGGACGTAATGCACCTGGCTTGATTCTTTTGATTTCGCTCTGCATGCGCGCGTTCTCTCGTACTTTAGTCAATCAGTCAGTCAGGCGGTGGCGGGACACTGAGATATCGGACCCCACAGGGCCGAACTTCTCACACACCCCCTGTCCTGACAACGTCTGATTTCTTCTTTTGTTCCTGTCTCTGTATGCAGGACTTTATATGTTTGTGAGCGAAGAACAATGTCCTTTCAGAGAGGAATCCTGTCATCTTAATGCCATGTCAACTTGTAGTGTATTTATCTGTCTGTCTGTCAGTCTCTCTCTCTCTTTCTCTCTGTCTGTTTGTCTGTCTGTCTAACTCCTCCTCAGTCCCCATCGCATCCAGGCCTGTGCCCTCACAAACGGACTTTTGCCCTCAAGTCGGACTTTAACATTTACTACTAATTTATACCCGTTATACTTAAATTAGAAAATCAATAAAACGCTATTAAAGAAATTATTTATAGTCTATAATATTTTATTAATCCTATCATATCAGATTACATGATTTAAATGAGTTGCATTAATTAATACAATAAAAATTAAGTTTTATATTCAAGTTATATATATATATATATATATATATATATATA
>JAHBMJ010000499.1:67319-127128 GCA_018398765.1 Chromera velia | reverse complement strand
GACACCGGCTCTGCCTGCGTCTCCACTGTGTCCGTCCCCATGGAGTCTTCCTGCCCCGCTGGCTCCTCTGCCTCCGGCGCTGGCTGCACCAGAACCACCTTCACTCAGGTCCAGTCCTGCCCCGCTGGCTACACTGACACCGGCTCTGCCTGCGTCACCATTGCCACCGTCCCTGCCACCCCCGTCACCATGGCTGCCCCCGCCCCCACCAAGTACTCCGCTCCCACCAAGCACTCCCGCCGTCACCGCCACAAGCACGACTAAGCGCCCAGCTGTCGGCCCCGTTCCTTATTCTGCATGCATGCGCGATACAATTTAATGCAGGGCGAAAGGCAAGGGGATGACTTGATGGTGACATGTGGCAGGTTTGACATGTGGCAGGTCAAACGGTGTGACGTTCCTGTCGGTCTGACTGAATCATCAGTCTCTCTGGTGGCTTGCTTGTGTGTCCTTCCAGGTTTTCTGCCTGGATCGGTGTGGCGTATCCGTCTGTTTTGTCGCGCGAAGCTTTTTCCATGCTTGAACGCGTTTTTGTAGAAGTGTGTTGCCGTGTGTCCCCCCAAAACATCCTGTCATTTGTGTGTCTGATTTGTTAATCCTTTTTGCAAACGACACTGTTTACATGTTGTTATGTTGACAGTGAAGCAACACGGAAGGATCTGTGCAGCCGAGTGTGCGTGGCGTCTGCATTCAATCGTGGTGTGAAATCGCATGCGTTCCTGGTCAACTCACTTTGAAATATAGCTTACGTTGACATTAATGAATATGTTATTAATATCTTAAACACATCAAAGCAATTCTATGTATAAGCAATGAGTCTAGCAATTAATGACTATGAAAATTATTAGTAAGTTGTAGTTGTATAAGCGTATCAGCATCACATTAGGATTAAGATTAGAATTTTTACGTTCGGAGATGTTATTATTATTATCACCATCATGCATCATCATACGCCATCGCCATTGGCCTATAAGTAGGCGTCTAGACTTCCGAGTCGGCGGTAATGTACGAAGTAGTTCGAACCTTTACAGCGGCAGTTCACTTCAATTAAAATCAATTAGACTGACAGCAGATTGAATAAACTTAGTACTACTGTGTAGTGTACATAATTAAATTTAATTTTTTATTTATGTAGTGGCTTGCATGCAAGCCAACATCATTTGGCACACTACTTGCGAGTGGCCTGGAAAGCAAAATTGAAGATGAGCCCATATAGCAAGGTTTTGCGTTTTGGATTAGGTAACCATGACAGTGGAAGCGGCTCCTACCAAAAAAGTTGGTAAGTGTTTTCAGGCCCAGCAACACTTTCTGAGTCATTTTTATTCTTTTGTTAATATATCAGTGTTATACAACCAATCTATACAGTGTTTTAAAGCAATGATTGAAAATTAAAATTCATAATCAGTTCAGCGTTGACTATAACTTAATTGCTAGCTTAATTAGAAATGTTTTAGGCTAACTAATAGCTATTGTCCTAGCTATTGTCTTATACTGTCTCACACATAGCTAGTTGACATTTAAATTAATCTAGAAATTAATATAAATTGATGCAATGTCAACTGAATGATCAACCCGTATATACATCGCAATCTATTTTATAACTATTGTTTATAGACTATTGGTAACATTCTTTAAAAGTAAGCTAAAATATTTGAAGAATAATTGAATTTTTAATGTAAGTACGTTAAAGCTGCTGCGACTCATATAGCGATAGTGACAACACCATGACAATACCAAGAATTTTGTGATTTCAAGTAAAGTAGTACTGTTTGAACAATCTTTTTTTCTGCCAATGACCGGCAATAAACAGACCAAATAATCCCCAAGATCAATAGACGTTAGGGTTCTTGTCGATCAACGCCTTCACCAACAACTCGTAGTTGAACCGACCAGGCTCAACCATCACATTTAATCCATTTTGTTGGGCCTGCAGTCAAGAAAGGCACCAAACAAATGTGGACAGAAAACAGACGTCCCGAAGGGGGGGAGAAAGGAGAGAAAATGCGGGGAGAGACATCGCGTCTGCCCTAGCTCTGTTTGGTCGAACGTGAGCATCCAACTGGGGTTGGGCGGTATACACTGGCCAACAGACAAAGTATGTGGCTTCTTTTTCCTTTTCTCTCTTGTTCCCTATCAGCAGAAATACAGTCAGCCAGAAACACACACACAGGCAGACACCAACACGCAGAAAAAGAGAGTGGCGGACAGGATGACTGACTGAATGACGGAATGACCGAATGACTGACCAACTGACCTACCGACCAACTGACCGACCGACAGACAGTAAGACAGACTATATGTTTCTTCTTCTCCCTTCTTTTCTTCATGTACAGAAGAGACAAAAAGAAAGAGAGAACGAAGACAAAAGAACAGAACCAACAATCAAACAGCGTGGGCAGGGGGCCCGAAAGGTGAGACTTAAGCCAGACAGACAGACTGACTGTATATTGGGCACTCGGACGGACGGACGGACAGAGAGGCAGACAGACTCGATATTTTTTCTCGACAGACCATTTCATTCCCTTTCCCCTTTTTCCTCTTCTTTCCATCCGTATGACAGCCACAGTTTTCAGACAGACAGACAGAAAGACAGACAGACCTTCTGCGCCCACTCAACGAATTCATCTGCCTCATCGTCCCTCAGTCCCTCGCCTGCATGCATTCACAATCATCTTTGCATTCGAGTGATTCAGATTCGAAACAAACAAACGGTATGAGGAAAGTCGACTTCAGCTCCCCGTACACTTTTCAGACGCCATCACTTTCTGCAGTCATACACGTCTTTTGCTGGAGAGCTGACATGCTCGCATCATTGCAGAGTGAGAGAGGAATTCAATGAGCTGAAGAGGGAGAGGGAGAGAATCAGCGAGGACGCAAATGGAGAAGCAGACGAGTGCACAAACTGCCATCGATATGAAAAACATACATACATATTCACACAAAGACGGATCTGCACGTATGTAGACGGTCAGTTGCGTTTGAGAACTCACCGTTGGCTTGTAGAATGAACCGGAGCATGGGTGTAGTCACATGTCCCGTGCCATCGTAGTCGAATTCTTTGAAGGCTTCAAGAAGGTCGTCCTCCCGAATTGTCGAGGCTTTCCATATGTCTGAATCCTCGCAGAGTTTCAGAAACTGGTGCAAAGTGAAGAACCCATCCCCCTCTGGATTCAGCTTCTCCTTCAACCGACCGATCTCCTCCTCTGTTGGGTTCAGCATCACAGACCTCCACAGCGCCCCTGTGTCCCTGCACAGAGAGGAAGAAGAGAAAAGCTCAGAAAAGAAGCCGAGTAATGTATTCCAGTAGTGTGATTTCGTTTTGGGTGCTGAATCAGGAATTTATGTGAATTGAACTGACTCGACAGAAACAGTTCCGTCATCCTTCTTGTCGAAAATTCCGAACGCTGCCAGGTAGAGATTCACTTTATCCTCTGTCAGCGTGTACGTGACACCGCCTACCTCAATCCCCAAAGACATGGTTTCTTGAGTTGCTCACTTGGATTCTGCTGATATATATAAGGTGCACCTGTGTATATATGTGCGGAGTACAATATACGGTTTGTCTTTGATTGCACGGACACAGATGTGTTGCTTTGTTTCACACGAGTTCGTCAGCCTTCTTCTAGTCGAACAAAGATGAAGCAAGATTCAGAGCTATGCTCGATCCAGAAGTTGTGTACCTGCAGACTGTCACCCAGACCGACTGTCACTGTGTTTGAAAATCTGTAAGGAGCGTGTCAGAAGTTTAATTGTCAGCTATAGATCGATGCAGGCCAGAGCAGAAAATAGCCGAAAACGTACACGTACATATATACGGGATACACCCAACCAGTTGGGTGAGTGCCTCGGGGGGCCATTTAGGAGGTCGGCCATAATTTGATTGCATGTTGGGCATGTCTTGCCTGCAATGCGTGCATGGGCAAATAGCAGGGGCCACGGCAACATGCGCAAAATATGCTTTTCGGGACCGCGCATGAACATATATACAATTAACTCCGTGCGAGTTATACTGCATGGAGGGGCACGTATCATGAAGAGCGAAGTATATCATATTATAATGCGATCGCGGCTCCGTGCGAGTTACTTGAGGAGCATATTTTAGAATTCGGGCGACACCGACCATGATGGAGACAGAACCGAATCCCCCCCCCAAAAAATGAAAAAATGTGTTATGTGGATGCATGCGATCTCAGGGCCTCTCGACTGATCTCAGCAGAGCTGAGCTGCCCCCCGAGACGATTGATACGGGATACACCCAACCAGTTGGGTGAGTGCCTAGCTTGGAGGGCTATTTAGGGGTCCGCTAATTGATGCACACCATCGGGGGCTTGGGCATGTCTAAGTTGTATACTGCCATGGGGCGGGGGCCATGGTAGCGAAGTATGCTTTTCGGGACCGCGCATGCATTATATATGTATGTGCAACTCCGTGTGAGTTATTTGAGGGGCACGCATGCGTAAAGTAATTAAGGCATGTGCGATCACAACTCCATGCGAGTTGTTTGAGGGGCATATTTTGGAACTCGGGCAACACTAACTGTGAAGGAGATAGAACCGATCCCCCCCTCAAAAATGAAAAAATGCGTTATGCGAGTGCATGCGATCTCAGGGCCTCTCGGCTGATTTCAGCAAAGCTGAGCTGCCCCCCGAGGCGATATATACTGCATAGGGCCTCACGATCCTATATAGCGATCAAGCAAAGCTGTATGCACTATATATATATACGGAATACACCCAACCAGTTGGATGAGTACCTCGGGAGGCTATTTAGAGGTCCGCTAATTGATGCGCACCATCGGGGGCTTGGACATGTCTAAGTTGTGTGCTGCCATGGGGTGGGGGCCACGGCAGTGAAATATGCTTTTCAGGACCGCGCGCACGTCATATATGTATATACAACTCCGTGCGAGTTACTTGAGGGGTACGCATGCGCAAAGTAATTATAAGGTATGTGCGATCACGGCTCCGTGCGAGTTGTTTGAGGGGCATATTTTGGAACTTGGGCGACACCGATCGTGATGGAGACAGAACCGATCCCCCCCCCAAAAATGAAAAAATGCGTTATGTGAGTGCGTGCGATCTCAGGGCCTCTCGGCTGATCTCAGCAGAGCTGAGCTGCCCCCCGAGGCGATAGCTGCATGCATGAGATATTAATTTGTCAATGAGCGCAGCATGTACCGCTCCGTGACCTCTGTATTTGATTTCTGTATGCATTTTTGAAAAATAAATTTAATCATCGTTATATATACTTGTTGGTGAAGATGTACAGTACATGCATATACATGTCGATATGTACACATGTCTGATATACGTATACGAACTACTACGAAGAGGCAAGAAGATGTTCGAGTCCACACGCAGCAACGATGCCGATCAATCGAGTTGTGTGAGAGGCTCTGAGCCGGCAAGACAAGAAGCGTCTTTTGCAAGTGAAAATCAAAGCCGGAGAACCTTTGTGCGTGCAACAGGTCAAGCATGTGCAATGATTGTCTCTTTCAATCTTCATGACCCAAAATGAGGCATAGAATTCTTTTCCACTTGAACAGCTCTTCCCTGGAAGAAACTTCGGTCAGCATCAGATTCCTACGACTAAGATTTCCAGGCTGAATATAACAGAAAATTCTGTCGCGCTTGTCCTCACCAAAAAGCTCCGTCTGCGTCTTCTGTTTGGACATCCACTTTCATCATCTACTCCATCAAGAAGATCGAGAGTGAATTGAACGTCCAAGTCAAAGACCAGGAATTAAACCAAAAGTAAGGAAAAAGAGATGATGGATCAGGGGGGAACCCGACCGTCCATGATCTTTTCTGAGTATATTTTTCTCGGTCGCCTACGACAACTGAAGACTGACATTTCAGATGAGGCCGAGTTTCTCATCCTCAATGGGGCGCACAGAATCCTACAGCAGTTAAAGCTCGCCAATGCGACACGGAAGGAACATCAAGGGGACGGAGAAAAAGATCCAGGAAGCGGAAATGTGGCAGGATCCTCGGAGGCCTCCTCGTCGTCTGCCTCTTCTTCTTCTTCTAGCCCTGCACCTTCTCACGTTCCACGACGACCATCCTCAACAGCAGCACACACATCAAGTAATCCTCAGACAGACGCTGCCGAGGCCCTCATGGCTCTGCTTGTCGGCTCTGTGCAGTCGAGAGACACGATCAGAGAAGCTTCTCAGAGGGGAAAAGGGTACGGTCTGAAGAATAGACCAGCCTCTGCTCTGAGACCAACGTGGCAACGCGGGGGTATCGGCCGTCCCCGCTCATCTCCCCGGATGGGCGTGCGACCAGACTCCCCGGGATTGGGGGGAAGAAAGGTCGAGGGAGAAGACCCGGGAGATGACTGCACCGATTTCCGAATTAACGCTGCGTTCAATCTCAGGTCCGCATGCGACCCTCTCCTTGCCGATCTTGTTTTAGGTTCGGGTTCTCCCTTTTCTGGCAACAACGCAGATGCACAGGGAGAGCAGGCATCATGCAGCACCCCTGGTGGCCCGCAGTCTGCTGCAGTATCGCCCCGGAGGGAACACGGGGGTGCCTCTCCAATCCGTAGCCTCTCCCCTGTGCGCCCGTCTCCCGGCTCACCCCAGGCCGCACGCCCACGCGAATCCTCCCTTTCCCCCCCACGAGCAAAGCCTGTGGATGACAGTTCTCCGAAACTTTCTTTGGGAGAAGGGCCGTCATCCCTGAAGATGCCAACTTCCTGGAGAACTGCACTTTTGGGATGGAACGACAGTGATGCTGACGGGGGTGACGACGAATACCCTGCCTCTCTGGAGAAGTTGGGAGAGCTGTTGCAGAGTCATGCTCGGCAGTTTGCTGTCGATGTGCGGGCAGCCAGTCAGGACCGATTTTCCATATCTGAAGGCACTGAGAGAGGTGCTGATCTAGAAAAATGGCAGCTGACTGAGGCTGTCTCGAATTTTAATGTAAAGTCGGGGCTTCTTCTCGACGGTTCGTTTGCGAGGCTGTACGGAGATAGAGGGGGAGATGGAGGTAGACAGGTGGAGGGTCTTCCTGGCCTCTGTGCTGGAGATCAGAAGGATTCACTTGCCTCTGCCGTGTGGGCGCCTCTTCTGTCCTTATTTATGGAGACCGCATCCGCCTCAGGGTCGGGGGGAAATCTGGAGGGGCTGGCTGCTCAGCAAGGCTCCTCCCTTAACTCGGCAGGGCAGACTCCCCATCTTCTTGAACAGTACGCTGAGTCTCTTTGCAACTCCCTCAGCGGTCGGCCTCCCCTTTCCCTGTCACCTTCAGAGAAGACGGTCCCCGGTTCGTCGGGTCTGTCGGGCTCCCTGCAGACTGGAGATAGAAGCAGACCAACTTCCCCCAGCAAGCGCGCGTCCGTCAGTGGAGGTGCGAGAGGTGGGGGCAACCTTTCACCGAGGGGGAGAGGAACCCGTCCGCCCCTTCTACATAGGGGCTGGGGCGGGGGGGGGTCTGACGGGGACACTTCGCATTCCTTCCAACTGCTGGATATTGTTGCAGCGTCGTTGTTGAAAAAGTCGAGTGCCACGGAGGCTTTGGGTGAATCCCGAAGGAAGACCGCTCTCTCTCTTGGCCTCGATCTACTTCTGTTGATGGCATTACAGGAGGGGTCTCTTGTCCGTCTGCTCACTTTCCTTCAGGCTCTCTGGACTCACGCAGAACATGAGGGTGGAAACAGGGAAGGGCAGCGAGGGGAAATTGGAAGCGACTTTCAACAGCTGGAGCGGGTATGGAAGTCAATGGAACACCTGTCCCTCCTAGCAGTCTCCTATCCCCTTTGTTTCCGTCCCCCGCCGGCGAACAACGCGATTTTTGATGCCAAAAGTCCTGCAGCCGCTGGAGGAAACAGTAGCAGCAGCGCAAGCGGAGGCAATGCACCTTCGCGAACACCAAGGGGGAATGAACAGGAAGGTGGAGAGATCGTGAGCGTATTGCGAGACGGTGTCAAGGCCGCAACCTCCATCAGTCTGCCTGCTTTCGGTGCCTTTGCACTACAGGCCGTGCTGGCATTCAGGGGGGATGACGGCCCTTCGGTTGGCACTCGTTGCTCTCTCTCTTTGTCTGTTCCGCTATCAGCGTGCGGGCTTTCGGGGGGGGAGACGGTAGGGAGTAGCAGGGGGGGTAATTCTATTGTACGAGTGAGTTTTTCGATAGAGACGGTTGGCTCACGGCTTTTCCTCATCTGTCGGGAGGGCCGTCGAAGCCCTCGGACAGCAGATAAGAGAGGGGAGAATTCACGGGGGGCGCAGGGAAAAGGAAGTTTGGGTAACCGGGGAGGGGCATTGGAGGTGGAGCAGGAAGGGAAAGGAGAAGAAACTTGCAGTGGAGAGCAACTTTTGGTTGATGAGAACTTAGCAGATGTCCCTGGAAGTGGAGATGTGGAGGGTTCAGAGGTCGGATCGCCCTCTGAAGTTTCCTCTCATGATGAATCTCAGGACAGTTTTCGTCTTTTGAATTGCTTCGACGACAGTGGGAGCGACAGTGAACAATCGGCGTCTCTGTCGGCTTCTGGCAGCCAGAAGAGTTTCCAGAAAGGCAAAGAAGGGGTGGAGACAGACTCAAGGCCTCAGGGAGATTCTTCTAACGTCTGTGCCCCGACCGTGGGGGGGGATGGTTCCGACGTTGCGGTTGCCCTCGAAGTTTCGCCCCTTCAGGCTGTGACACTTGAAATTCTAATCGATCAGGGAATGGGGGTCTCCCCGACGTCCAGCAAGGGATTGCAAGGAGCAGCCTGTGCACAAAGAATGCGTGGGGGGAATTTGAGCTCTGCTACCAAAGCAGACAGTGAGGTCGAAGAAAGGGGAGTACAGGAGAAGGCAAAGGAAGGGAAGGGGGAGAGACACGACGATGAGGTGAGAAGAGGAGAAATTGTGGTTTTTGCAGACGGACGACCGATTTGGTCAGGTCCTCTCTGGGAGCGTGCCGTCCTTTCCCCCCCTCTCCTTCACGCTGCCGAATTGAGAGTTGACGCCCAGACTCATGATGGGTTCAGTTCTGTGGATCTGCCCTCTCTGCCTCAGTGGTCGCGCTCTTTCGGCCAGCACTTGGGGGAGGCAGGTCTCCTGATTCACACACCGAAGAAGAAAGCATCTTCAGATCATCCATGTGAACCAGGGGAGGCCAACACCAGCGTCGATAGCAAGGAAGGGGCAAAACCTGCCCCTCCAACTGCTTCAGACTCAAAAGAGTCCCTGCAGCGCTCTAGGAGCCTGGAAGAAGGAGGTTCTTCTTCTATGGATGCAATTGCGTTGTCTGCTGAGTGCACACGCGCCCTGCACCGGCTCTCGCTTCGACATTTCCGTGCGGAAACACAAGCGGAGCGATTCAGTCGTCATCCGACGGATGAAAAATTGACGTCAGTCAGTCAACTGCCAAAAAAAGAGAGGCATGCATCGATTCGGTGCTGTGGATCCAGATTGATCCATAGTGGGGGGATTGTCTGATTGATATGATGCAAAAGGGGCATTTGTCTCTTGTTTTTGTACTTTTTTTTAAAAGGTGTTGGTATACCTTGCTTGTCCGTTGCTGCTGCCGCCCCTGCCTTTCTGCCCCCCCCAGACCTCTGAGATCACCTCAGATATGCAACAGAGCCACATGAATAAAGATCCAATGATCTGTCTCTGTGTATCAATCTCTGAGAAAGAAAAAAGTGTTTGGACCCTTCCTTGTCTTCCCTCCCTCCCTCCCCCCTTGCAGGGCCCTCCTTCGACCACAGACGGTCGCCTCAGCGCAGCAGTGCCTGAAGTCCATTCTGGAACTGTTGGAACGAATTGGGGCGTTTGTGAAAAGTCCGGCTGGCAGAAAGTCCGTCCGAGCTTGGACCGAGTCTGTCTATTCCATCGCTGCTTTGCTGGGCGTGCTGCGTCTTCAGTTGCGATGCGAGGGCAGTACTGTGGTTGAAGCCCTCCTTGGTGAGAAGAGAGGGTGTATGGTGAGTGGTGAAAGTCAGATCGGAGCAGGACAAGGCATCGAAGGTGACTGTACGTCCTGTCTCCTTCGGACGGTCCTGGGGGTTCTGGAAATTTCATCACTCCCCGACTTCGACGAAGACACGAAACACGGAAGCGTGGAGGGTGGGGAGAGGCAGAATGAAGACGTGCGGAGAGGCGCGCCTGTTTCTCCTCCCTCTTGTTCTAAGGTTGTGCGAGAGGACTGCGAAGGTCTCGTTTGGGTGGTTCACAGAGCAGCAATAGGACTCCTGTCGCAGGCTAGCCCATTACTGATCTGCAGAATGATGCAACAGGCCCCTGCAGGACTACTGACGAGCCTCTGCACAATCATGGCTGCTTGCGACGAACGAGAGGTCGGTCAGCGATGGGATGACAAAAGCATTTGTTTCTCTTGCATCTGCACAGGTTTTCCTTTTCGCTTGGTCATTTGCTTCTGTGACCTTGAACTATCTGAAAAGACGTTCAGCATCCACGTCCTTCCCTCTCATTCCTTCAGGCTTCGTTGACTGTGCTTAATTCTTTCTGGTTCTACATCACAGCATGCACAGACTGGACCCACCATCGCAACGTTGTCCTCTTTCAGCGTCAGTTGTCATGAATGTGCTGACTTCATGTCTGTCTGTGCCTGCCTGCCTGCCTTCCTGCATGGTTTTTGCAGGTTCCTCTGGTGAAGATCCTTCTGGGTTCTCTGGAAGACTCCGGGGCCATGTGCATTCTTGTCGGGTCAGTCGCTCGATCGGCCTCATTTGCTGTACGTTCTGCTGGGAGTTGAGTTTGGTTGATGTACCACTGAACCAGTCAAGTGTATATGCTTTGTAGGATCGATCTACTTTGCCTCATTCATTGGCATTTTTCTGGAGCGTGCAGGTAGGTGTCTAAGTCTGTCATCCTTCTTCTGCTTCTATTAATCATCCTGATGGATGCTTCATGGTCTATTTTGCAGGCGCCTGGCATCTGTCAGATCCGGCTGTAGCTCTTGCGGCCCCCCCAACCCTTCGACTTTGGAGAACAGTAGGGGCGTAAATCCAATCAGCATGCGGGGGGGGGCTGACTCGACTGGGCTTGGAAATCTCTTCTCAAAATTGGTCTATGAAGCAGAGGAGCAACTGTTTCGCATTCTTCCATCCCCACACTTGCGCAGGGGGGGCGCGACTGCTCTTTCACTTCCTCTGAAAGACCAGCCACAACAGCAGCAACATTCTTCGACTTCTCCCTCACCCAGAGATCCTGTTCAGCATCAACAGCAGAGGCCGAAGGAGAGTGTGGAGAAGGCATCCCTCTTCCGGCTCTGTTCTCCCTCAGGGGGTGAGGACCGAGGAGCAGTGGCCTCCTGGATTTCATCCCCTGGTCCCTTGAGCTTCCGCTTCTTTGTGGCAGAGCAAATTGCAAGAGCAGCCCCCCCCTTCTCTCAAATGGGGGTGGCAGGAGAAGTGGCGGGGATGTTGGCTCGTCATGCCGCTCGACGAGTTGCAGCTTCGCTGCCAATTTCCTTTGTCAGCTCATTCGCAACTTCGGAAAATGCCACAGGGTCTGCGTCTGGGTACACCCGCGCTGTCGCCTCGGCTGAGAGCGTCTTCCGTCTCGTCTTGGAAGTCGGACAGCGCACGGTGCTGCACTTGACAGCAGCCCTATCCGACAGAGTGGAAGCCAGCGTCCGCGTGGTACAACCCTTCTCTGAACGCTCCGACTTTCTTCGAACCGCTGTAGTGCCTTGTTTGAGTTTTCTTGCTCCTCTGGTCGGACGGAATCTGGAGGAATGCCATTTGCGCCACTGTGGAGTGTCTCCACAGGACTCAAAAGTGAAAGTGAACACGTTGGAGCGAAAGTGGAGGCGTGAGCGGGAGCGAATACTTCTCTCTCTGCTCCCAAGTGTCTTGAAGGCCGCAGTCAGGTGTGTCCAGCTGTTGCGACGATTCCCCACCGTGTCTGCACAGTGCGAAAACGAAGGACTCCACCCGTTGGTTGAGTCGGCCGTTGCCGTCGTGCTTCTGGCTGTACGCCTCTCTCTGCTCCTGATGGATCTCAACCCGAATGCCCCATGCAGCTCCAACTGCAGCAATCTTCCTGAGGAAGCAAAAACCGTCAGACAACACCCAGTGCCTCTCCCGTCGTTCCTTCTCGATTCCCGCAACATCGAGAGTGAAGCTAGAGGAGCCTCAGGCGGGTCCAGGGGAAGCAGCAATATCCCCACGCCGTCTGATTCTCGTGATGACACAGACGCTCCTCTTCATCGTCTGCTTTTGCTTCTTATGGATGGTGTCAAGGAGCCACTCACATGTCCATCCTCCCCCTTCCCCCCCTCTTTCCGTCCGCCACCAAACTCAAACGAGGGGGGGGGAGCTGAAGGACGCGAGGGAGGTGCAGATCCTCCAGGAGACAGCGGTTCTCAGAGCCACCTGAGCAACTCAACGGCAACTCAAAACTTCTTTTCTGGAAGAGGTAGCAATGGAGGAGGTGCGTCCGTCCCTTCTCTCGCTTCCCTTCCGCCCTCCGTGCAGCACTTCCTCCGTCGGACCTCACTATCTTCAAAGAAGGCAGAGGCCCTTGACACCTCAGGAGTCAGACGGTCTGAACCCAAACACGTCCACCCATTCTTGTTCAAACTCCTGAAGGGGGACAAATGCACCATCGAGGCTGTCAAGACAGCAAACCCCCAATGGGCCCCTTTTCATCCGAGCGTCGAGGGGGAAGAATGCGCTGTGCTTGCTGCCCTCTTACACCTGTCGAGTGGTTCAGGTCCAGGTGTTTCAGCCAATCAGGAAGACGGGCTCATCCAGCTTTCAGAAGACCCAAATTTCATTGTTATCGAGCCTCTCTCACGAGACAAAGGGGAGGCTTCCGCTGAGAAAGAGAAAGAATCAAACTCTTCATTCCCCCCTTTCTCAGTCCTGTATTCCACGATGGGCTCTGCGATTTCTGTCGCACGCCGTTGCGCGGTGTCTTGCCTCGCTGACAAACAATGGGAGAGGGCCCACGGCCGAAGAAGAGGAAGCGGCTCTGCGTCCGGCGGATCGGAGAAGGGGGAGCGAAACAGGAGGGGCACAGTCTTGGGAAGAGGGAAAGAAGGGAAAGGTGGAGGACGAGATGGAAGGCACAGCGTGAAGGAGAAGTCTGCAGGGGCTTCGGAAAGACGAAGGTCCATCCGGGAAAAAGCGCTTTGGATCATCACAGTTGCTCGACGTGGCATTGCGGGTGGCCGTTCGGTGAGAGACAGCGTAGAGGAGCACTCCGCTACAGGTGCTGAGCCCCCAGCAGAAGCGATGAGCGATACAAGGCGACGGGATGGGTTGACTCACGCTTCTTGTTTGAACAGCCAAGATTCTGACCGCGTGCTTCGTCCGAGCAACGAGATTTCAAATACAGGATCCGATGTGGCAAGTCAAAAGGGGCAGGCGACGGACACAAGCAAGCTGGGCGCCCGGCCCTTCCCTCTCTCCCTGTCTCATACTGGTGCACCCACCAAAGGGCCCCTATCGCTTTCGGTTTCGCACGCCAGCCTAGGTCCAGAGAGCGGCAATTTGCAAACGGGGGGGATCGGTGGGAAGAGCATCAGAGGGTGTCTTGCCCGTAAGCCGCGTGCTTCATTGCTCTTTCTCCGAAGACTTTCTGTCTCTTCTAAGAAGGATAAGACAGGAGGAGGAGGAGGAGGAGGAGGGCTGCATAAGAGCGAGACGTACTCTCGTTCTCTTCCACTCGAGCCTGATCACTCAGCGGGTATGTCTTCTTCCTCAAGCCAAAACCAGGCGGGCCTCGGCCCTCTAGTCGACAGGTCTTCTTCATCCTACCGCAGCGGTGGGAGGTTGGGGGACATGCTTGTCTCCGCAGTCACTGCCGCCCCCGACATTAGAGGTGGGGGGTTGTTTGCCACTGTCGACGAAACGACAGGAGAGGAGACGGATATGAAAAGCCGCCACAGGGGAGGAAACCCCGGGGTGATGGAGGACCTCGAGGCCTGTGCAGAGGTCCTGATGGGAACAGTGACGGCCAGTTCTCTCAGTCAAAGCCTGAAAAAGAGAGAGCGACGCCAGGCCGTCCGCTTTGCATCTCTTCAGTCCCTCCGAGCTTTGTTGCTGTCGTTGTTGGGTGAGGGAGGAGACGTGTCGGGGGGAGTCAGTGAGGGTAATCCGTCAGGAGGGAGACCGATTCTCTTGGACCTTCTCGGAGAGAACAGCACAGAGACGACAGATGGGGAGAGTGGGAGCCGACAAGAAGTCTCAGGAGTCTGCCGACGCTATGCAGGCTGGATCGTCACACGTGCACTCCACAGTGCGACCATGAGCCTGCTTTGCCAAGAACGGCAAGAAGCTCTCGGCCTGAAGGGAAGCGAGGGTTCCCCTGTTCTGATGTCCACTTGCACTCTAGACGAGGGAGCCGCACTGGGAGGGGGAGGTGCTTCTGAGATGGCTGGTCTTCTCAATGATCTGAACGACAAACTCCAGACCTTTCTGCACAGAAGTTGTGCAGGCATAATTCATAATATTTGCAGTCCTTTTGCAGCCAGTGGGGTCACAGTGGTTCCTGAAGACGCTTTGTGGGTTCGCAGTCTTCTCAGGTTGCAGGTCAGTGTGCCGAGTTTTCACTTCAAACGGCTGTTTGTATTCACCCTTTCCCTTCTCGTAATTGTTCGCTCGCTCCCTCCAAGCGCAGGTCCTCCATTTCCCTTATTGGTTGTTTGGGTGAGTTTGATCGTGTGGCTGCAACAGGAGAAAAACGCCGCTGAAGAGGGAGGAGGCGTCTACGATTGTCGACTTGATTCTTCTGTCCAAATTGTTTTTCCTCTGTCTGCAGGTCCTTCAATCGAGCCTTAAGAGAGGACAGTTGAACAGGGGAGGCAACCAGGGAAGTTCATCTCTGCTGTACCTCCTGCTCACGTCTTCTTTCCCTCTCCTCAGCCCTCTGCTGAGGATTCACTCCGCTGCTTCGAGGAGCACGGCAGAAGTGAACGAGAGTGGCGACATCTTATCGGAGGATCAACCCGTTGTCAGGCAGGGATTGGGCAACGAAGGGGGGCAGACACCAGAGAATGCCATCCCTCCTGAGCGGATTTCTTCCCTCGATTCTGCCGGAGAGGCCCTTGCTGAGCCTGCATACTGGAAGACGGGAATGACTGCCATCGTTCTCAGGCGCATTTCGGCTGTTGCAACTCTTGCAAAAGAGACGGAGTCGGGTGGGAGGGAGTGCAGCAGTCCCCGGTCGCCCCCAGTCGTTCTCACAGAGGGGCACCGTCTGGTTGCTCGAAAAATCATGGCGGGATTTGCCTGGCTTGTTTTTGCGCAAAGAGCAACAGAAGCTCCGTCTTTCACCGCCCCTCTGGAAAAAATCAGTCGGGTGACGGAGATTGCTGAGAAGACGGAGAGCAACAGTGAGACGTCCACATTGCCGAATGACACACGCACCTGGACAGCGACGGGACCTCGACTCTGGAATACAGACGGTACACAACAAGTAAGTGCGTGTGTGGGTTTTCTTCTGCTACAAGCCTTCTTTGAGCTTCTTTTAGACTGCAGAGTCTTTAAGTTCAAGTTGCGCTTTTGCTTATTTTTTCCCCATGGCCATTCTCTGGTGGACACTTTATTGATACATCCACGGATGCGTTTAGAATGTGTATTGATATTAATAAATGAGTGAGTTGCAGTGTATCGTTGAGGTGCGTGTGGAAGTTCTCATCGGAGAGAAGCCGTCTCTCTTCGCTGGAGGGAGCGTGTCGGACCCTGCAGAGGGCAACAGGACATCTGCAGAGAAGCGAAGAGAACTTGAACGGCAGGGCTTCTGTTTGGCATGCGAGGTCTGCGCATCGCCCAGTGAGACTGTCCAGCTCTGGTGCCTACGGAGGCCTGCAGTCAGCTTTTGTCCTGCCAGCAGGCCGTCTGCCCCCCTGAGAAGAATTCGAAGGCGAACGCCTCCAGATCTGCAAGCTCAGCTTGGTTCCGGGAGTCCGGCTCTCACTTCCATGCCTGCTGCTTCAAACGATATCGCTACAGGCAGAGGCAGGCGGGCAGGAGATGAAGAAATGACAAATGTCTTGGCGTGCTCCAGTGACAGCGGAGAGGACGAAGAAGGAAACCAGGGGCAGTCAAAGACCGCTCTACTAAGAAATGAATATCGCCAGACGGCAACAAAACTCCGCACTTCTGTATGGGAATTGATGGGAGCCGCATTCTGGGGCGCAGCAGTGATTGAAAGGCTGGCATCAGAAGGCTGGGACATCGGAGCTGCTGCCGAGGCAGAGGCAGCGATTGCTCTGATGCTGAGAACGGTCGTGGCGGTGACTTCGGCTCTGCACAGGAGAAAGATGTATGAGAGTGCTCGTAGGGCCCAACGGCGCGCACGTCGAGCGGCACGGCGGCAGAACTTCCTCATGCAGCGAGGCCACGAAGCATTCTCCATGCCCTTCCCCCCCCTGCCGTTTGAATCGCCTCAAGCCCCGGCCAATTCGGCGACGGGGTCGGGTTGCTGTTCGGCAAATGTGGCAGCAACACCGGTCAACGGCTTTCGAGGCGGGAGTCTCGGAGGAATGGGAGGGGGAGAGAAAGGATCTCAGACTCCCGTCTCCTCGAGTAGTGCGAACAACACACTGCCTCTCTCGGCTGCGCTTTTGAGAAGGGCCGCTCCTTTGCAGTTTAACGATGAGTGGGCGCGTGCTCGGTCCAATATTCTCTTGGCACGGGTTGGAATTGCTGAGGGGGGATCCGTCCTTTCCTCACGGGAAGAGGCCCAGGCACGGGCATGGCTTTCAGATATTCTCTCTGCCCTTACTGCATGCGCCCAGGCGTCCCCCTTTACAGCCTCTGTGCTTCTCCGTGAGGCACTTGAGGGCTCTGCAGTCAGGAAACACCCCCTATGCCTGTCATCAACCACAGGAATGAACGACACAGCGGACCCTAATCAACCCACATCTGTCTGCCCGCTCTCGTGTCCGGACCCTCGGACGCTCCAACTGCTGGAGGGATCTGAGAAGGATGCCGGGGCGCTCTACCGTCTCCTCATCGCGTCCCTCCGTACTGTCGCCTCTTCCTCTTCTGACGTTCCAAAGTTAGCGCCGTCTCTGCAGGGAGCTGCCTCCTCTTCAGATCGATTGGAAAGAGAGGGGGATTCTCTAGAGGAAGGGCCGAAGAATAGAGACAGAATGAAGGGCTTTCTCTTTCCCCCCTTGGTAAAGCTCCCCCTTGGGGGGTTCCTTGAGGAGGCCGCTGACCTAGTCAAGGTAGAGCCCTCCGGCAACTCTCTGGGAGACCAGACAGACCAGGCAGGAGAGCCGAGATGGGTCTCAGGGGGGATGAGAGAACGCCATTTCAGGCGACCCTCTGCGATTCGGTCATCTCCCCTCGGTATGGTCTCGTTTGAACCCTCCATGACTCCCCCACTTCACACAAACCCAAACGTCCCTCTGCCTACAGGAGCGCCCCACAACACAGCACTGCCCTCTGGAGAACAATCGGCAGTGCCGACCACGAGCCCCGCACTGGAAGGCCTGGGCCTGCCTCGGGCCCCCTGGAGACGGTGGAACGGGGGGGGAGGAGGAACTTCTCCTGTAGTTGCTGGTCGCTCTTTGTCTCCAACAGACGGAGCCACGGAAGGGCAGGGACAGGACACGGGAGGTGCAGGAGGTGAGGGAGCATGGAGGAGAGGTGAGGGTCGGCATGCTGATGCAGCTGGGGCTGGGGGGGGTGAGGCGTCAAGAGCTGCGCGGTCTGCCGCTCTGCTTGCAACCCCTGAAGAATTTCGGAACCTTTCAAGAAGTCACTTCTATGTCTGCGCACAGCCGTCGGCAGATTTTGTTGCAGAACCCCAAATCGATGAGTTGCGTGTGTTGAGAGCTCAGAATCAGGGGGGAGTGGTGCTTTGCCGCGCTCCTTTGACGTTCAACGCCCTCGAACTCTCGCCAGACGACACCCCAAACGTCCTCAGTTTCAGGCTGATGACCGCTGGAAGATTTGGAGTCACCGTGGCACCTGCCAACTCTGTGATGCACCCAACCTCTGAGGTGTTTGCTCGCAACGATGTGGTCAGTTGGGGCTTTCCCTCCCTCCTTCATTTCGGCTTTAGCATTGTTTTTTCTTCGATCGATATTTCCTTCTTTCCGTCCCTTTGTTATGTTGTCTTGCCCTGTAAAGATGATACAGTGAGGCACATCTGACAACACAGGAATACCAACAACTTTATGCATGCAGAACATCGAACGATGAAGAAATGTTCTTCTTCCAGAGTGGCCTTATTCTTCCTTCCAGCGCTCCTGTTTGATCGCTGGTGAGTTGTAAAGTATTCTTTCGGGTTTCGTCAACCTCCGTTACCACGAATCTCCCTTGTTTGATATATTGAATTCTTTCTGCAGGTTGGATTCTGCACCCGCCACTCGCCCCAATTCCACCAAGACTCTTTCGCAGCCCGGGTGCAGTACCAGGAAGGAGAGGTCCTCGACGTTCGTTTTGAGGTGGATGGCCCCAGGGAAGGAGCCGACGCGCTGTCGAGTGGAGGGCAGATGACGTTGAGAACTGAATTGATGATTTCTGGCGTCTCGATTGGCTCTGTCCTTGAGGTCAGTTCGTAATTGTTGACGGACAATCTGGAAGGAATGGAAGGGCGACGAATGGAAGAATGGACTTGAGAAGTGAATGTGCGAAAGGCAAGTACACATGATACATGAGGTGCCAAAGTAATCACTTCGATCTGTTTTGCTTCAAAAGTCTGCTTGGCTGCATCAATCACTCTTGCTTGACACGTCTTTTGTTGCTTTCACGGTGCTCCGATTGTGTTTCTCACTTCTATTTATCATTTGAATCGCATGTTGTTTGACATTCCTTATGTTCACGAGGACGGGCAGGATGAATGTTTTTCCGTGCGTTCCAGACTTGACATAGTCGACACTGTTGCAAGGCTCGTCACTGTATGTCGGTTTGCATTCAGGTTGGCTTTTCTGAGGAAACCCAAGTGGACCCTCTTCATCGGATGAGTCTAATTTTCGTCTTCCAAGACCCCATCTCCGTTGCTTACGAGGGCCCCCCTTTCGATCTCCTGCACCCATCCCAACGAGCAGCGGGAGGGGCCGTCACGACAGGGAGCGCCTCTCCTGCAGGAGGGACTCAAAGCAGAGCTTCTCCGAGACCCTCTTCCCCCGCGGTGGGACCGGGGGCAGCAGCTGCTCATGAGAACAACGAGGGTGGTGACACAAGTCCCCTGTGGGCACGGGCGGCTGGGGAGTTTGACACTGGCTCCGTTGTCCCCATGGACACCTTTGACTCCACAATCACCGCCCAGAGCGAGGACCCAGTAGTGAGGGGAGCAGAAGGATCAGGAATGCGGTCGGGTATAACGCCCTTGGGAATTCATCAAGAAGAACCGAGTGAAGCAGGACAACAGGGAGCATCAAACAGCAGCAATACACCCCTTCCACCACTTTCGTCACTGCAAGATGATGACACACCGAGGTTTCCAGAACCATCTGTGCTGCCCTCTGAGTCATCGGCCACGTTCTTTGAGGCGCTTGCACCTCGAGAGCTTCCCTCCCTCTCCTCCTCGCCCCAACCAGACCCCACGATGGAAGCCCAGAGAGAGTCTGCGCGCCTAGAGGCAGAGGATGGATTGATGAGAGGAGTCGACAGAACGGTTTCCCCTCCTGGAGGGGGTGGAGGTGCACCCACCGACAGAGAAGAAGCAGAAGCCATTGATTGGTTCCGATCTGCGAGGACTTTCTCCGAGTCTCCGTTCGTTCGAATGGGAAGAAATCTTCAGTTCTCTGCCAGTCAGATGCTCCACCGAAACATTCACTCAGCTCTGATAGCTGCCAGGAGAGTCTATGGGGGTGCGTCACAACCCGCAGGAGCAACGCCAACCAATGAAGGACCACAACTGCCGGGCTCGCCTCACACTCAGGAAACCCGGGGCGGGGCAGGAAATCGCTTTCCGGGACCATTCCCTGATGAAGCTCAGGAAAGCCGGAGAGAATGGCAGACTGAGCGCGGCCTCTTCCTTGAGTCGGTCACGCTCTTCCAGACAGCACTTCTCTCCGAGAGTGCAGAACTTGAGCCCATGCGGAGGCAGATTGTGCAGTACCTGATCGGTCTCATTCGCCGTGCTGCTGACGAGCTCCAAGCCCCCACAGCTTCTGCAGCTGCATCGCCAAAAAGCGTAGTAAGAGATGGAGCGTCTCCTTCTTCTTCCTCATCATCATCTTCCTCCAGCAGCAGTAGCAGTAGCGCTGCTGCAGTGGACTCCAATTCAGTGGAACAGCGGAAGTCCGCGCCAGTGGTTGTTCGACCCGGCGTTCCAGCAGCACCAGCAGGAGGAAACTTGAGAGGCTCGGAGGGGGAAATCAGGGCAGCGGACAACACAGAGCTGCAGCCTGGGACAGGAGGCCCCTCCGGCGGCAGTGTGGAGAGTTTGGGTCTTGCGGCTGCTGCCCTTGCTGTCCTTGGGTGTGATGTGAAGGGTAACGGACTTCGGGAGACTCTGGAGACAGAACCTCCCTCTGCCAACCGGTCAGATTGCCCCCCCATTCCTTGGGTGATGGCATCGTCGCCTTCATCGAGAACTGCTCTTGGACAGCTGAGTAGAGAAGAGCTGTTCAGAGTTATTGAGGCTGTAGCGGGGCTTCTCGAGCGAAGTTCGGTCTCAGGCGCTTTGGATTCTCTCGCCACCGGCGGTGTGGTTTCTTGTGGGAAGGCGAGCGATAAATTGAGGTGCTCTGTGCTCGTGTTCCTGGGCACACGGGGATTGCTGGTGGCAGTTCTTGCACTCCGCTCACTTTTGCTCCACACTCCCGAGGGGTTGTCGACTGGGAATCTGGCTCCATCTGTACTTCTCTCTTTCCGTAAGCTGATTGCCGTCGCAGAGAGTTTCCTTCTTCGTTCGTCGGGCAGTCATCCTTTGAGTTTGGACAGGGCAAACAGCAAGACGGGGGACGAAGGTCAAAAAGGGCAGGCAGGGGGAAACCTTGAGGGCTTGAAAGGAAACTCAGGTTCAGATGCCGCGGGGGGGAAAGAAGGAGGGGACAGTGGAGCTTCTGCGTCCTCCTCAACAGAAGACCAAAAGTTGGATTTCGAAGAAGTCGCCCGTCTTTGCGGCATTCCCTCGGCCCTTTTGAAGCCCACTCGGCTTCCTCAGGTGACAGCAAGGCCGGTAGTGGAAGTGCAAGAAACAGGGTCTCTGTGGAGGTGGATCTCGGACCTTGTGGAGTCTTGGAAGTCCCCGGAAAGTGCTTTCAACGTCCCTATACGACCTCGAGAGACCACCCCGTCAGACACCGGCAAGTTCCGTGTCTTCACACTCGACGGTTCGAATTCTCATCGGTCACGAGAGCTCGCTGTCCGTTTGAACGAGACCAGCGCTTTCTGGTGCACAAAGAAGGATGCTGTGGCTCTCAGCTGTTCGCTCGCTGCGATCATCCCAGAGGAATTCGTTTCCCGCCTGAATGGCGAAACGGAACCCGACCCCCAACTGCAACCGCAGTACAGCAGCAGTCCACAGACGGTGGGGCGCACAGGAGACGCACGACTTCAAGTTCTGAACGTGTTGCGGCTCTTCCGAATCTGCATTTACTACATCAGCAGAGAAAAGGACGACAGGTGGTCGGCCTACTGGCAGCCTTTTCGGGCTCTGTTAGAAGAGGAAAAGACAGTGGGTGAGGGCAGTACATTTGAGACGCTTCAGAAGCGGGCCATCACGGACCTCGATGCATTGTCGGTACAGAAAGATGAGCTGTTCGGCTGGCAGAGGGTGTTCTATCAAGCAGTCGCCAGAGCGAGGGACTCAGCACGGCGAGAGAGAGTCTTGTGCCTCCTCCAGGCTGAGGCACTTTTCCATTTTATGGGATCTGTCGGGCAGGTCATTTCTTCCCGAAGGGCTCCAAGAGGGTGTCCGGCAAAATACTGCGCACTGTCTCCTTCGGTCCATGTCGGTAACTGGCTGGTCGACTCATTCGTCAGACACCCACTATGTCCGGGTTCTGTGCGGAGGCGCGTTATCACTCCGCCCGTGTGGTGCTCCCTCATTGCGTTGCTCTCAAACGGAAAAGAGCTACCGATGAAACTGGCCCTCGACTGCGCTCGAGTGACGGCTTGGATATGTGGGCGTTGCTTGATTGGGGCTGACCAATCTCAGGCTCATTCCAGCGGCAAGGAGGGGGGGCTCGTGATTCCAAAAGAGCTCGCACAGAGCGTTCTCACCTGTATAGGCCAATGCGCAGAATTTGGTCTTTTCCACCTGGAGGGTCAACTGAAACTCAACCCAAAGGATGTCGACTGCTTCTGCCCTCTGGATGGAAACAGAGAGCCAAAGTCGATCAGACATCGATTGAACGCAGCCCTCATACAACACCATCTCGCAACCGCCGCGTGTCTTCTTCTTGCAGCAGACAGAAGCGGTACTCTGGCGCTCCCCAATTCTTCCATGCTGAAGCTGTTCCGTCATCATGTGTGTCTCCTTGCCGTGGCTTCAGACACCGCAAGAGAGCTCAGCCTTGTGGGTCAAAGTCTAGATGACTCGGCCCTAGTTCCCCAAGGGGTCCCGGGGTCTCCGTCTTTAGCCTCAGGGCGAAGCTCTGGTGGTAAAGGCTCTGCATTGAGAGACCTTCAAGCTCCACTGGAACCCCAAACGGAGCGATGCCTTCTCGAGGCTTTAGGCAAGGTCCTCCAAGGGGGCAGCAGGAAAATGGAAGCGTGTGATCCCAGGGTGTCAACTGACTGTAGAAGTCCCCTGTCACTCCGTGTGTTGCGGGGAAATCTGGGGGAAGTGCAACAGGCACAGAAGACGGAGGTTCTCATCGGGAGACATCGAGCTGGCTCCGTCACTTGTGCTTCCGCCACCTTCCTCCGGCTCTCTGCAACATTTCGTCTCCCAAATCCGATCATTGCATCAGCAGAGGACTCCAAGTTGAATATCCCCCTCCACGTCGAATCTCCTCCTCGAGTACAGGTTGCCACAGACTCTCGGTTCGACCGTGTACTCTTTGAGATTCGGAGAGATCCTCCGGTCTCGTGGGAAGAGAGACCTGTCATTCTCGCCACAACAATTGAGGGGACACCTGATGGTTCTGTGCCCCCGTCTGAGATGGGAGGGAACCATGAAGTGCCCCCTGTGCACTTTCGGTATGGAGGCGAGGAAGGGACCTCGTCGGTCTGTGACGTTTCTCTGGGGCTCTACCTCCATGGAGAGATTCCCAGCCCTTCTATTCCGATGGATTGCGGTCCGGAAAAACACGTGCCCTCTCCCTTTTGCGTCATCGGACGCGAAGCGCTGTACTTTGGTGAAAGTTCCTCTTCAATCGACCTCGGTGTCTGTTTCTCATTCACAGCCTCAGGGCTGTCACCCGCTGCGATCGCCAGCTTGAGAGATGCACGAGCGAGTGGAGAATCTGCCCTCTTCCTCCAAAAAATTCTGCGTGCATTGGGTGAGGCTCTGGACGTTCGGTTGGGTGTTGGAGAGGCAGAGTTTCAAGAGAAGACGAAATGGGAGCATGCGAACACGAGTATGGCTGCGACGCTGTTCGATCCAAGCACTTCCTTTGGGACCTTTGGGGACCAACAGGCGACCTGCCTTCCTACCGGAGAGGGTCTCCGAGAGGGATTCTGTGGGTCTGGAGAGCGAAGGGTGGGATTTGACGTCGAGATTGAGGGGAGCGATGAGGGAGGAATGGACATGGTCTGCCGACTCACGCGTTCCTTCCGTGTGTCGCTATCGGGCCGAACAATTTCAATGGCGGTCCTGGAAGGGAGCGAGCGGAAGCAGGAGATGAGAGAAAGGGAAACAGCGACAACGTCTGTGCCCTCTTCTCTACAACAGGTTGGTGCAAGACTACACGAGTTCTTGAGTTGAATAAAGAAGACAGACACGGAGGGGCCTGAAAGATGTTTTGATGACAGCAGTTCTATCTTTCTCCGGAATTAAACAAAAGAAGAATCTAATGTCTGTCTCTCCCTCTTTTGAGAGGCAAATGAAGGTACAAGGTGTCTGGAGTACCTTTGTATTCCGAAGTATTTAATTCTTGTTTCCTGCATGCATGCATGGATTCTGTCTGTCTGCAGGTATATCCACGACTCGAGTTCCGTCCACAACCTTCATTCCGCGGCCTTCAGTCTCTGGATTCGGACGTTCAATCCGCACTCCTCGCTTCGGCCCTGGTGGTGGAATTGAAAAGGAGTACGTCGACGGACATGCACCTGACTGCGCCTGTGAGTAAAATCTTCTACCGAACTTTGCCCGCAGCAGACCAGATGCCCGTCTTTTGGTCGCCATTCTCTGTCTTGCCAGCAGGAGAGAGAAATACAGACACCGGTGGGGTTCCTGAAAAGCCTCTCATGGCACTCAGTCAAGGAATCACGATAACCCGGGAGTCTCCCAGGGACCTGATGGCAGTCTTTCCACAAACTTCCTCCACTCGTGCCACCCCAGCAGGCAGCGAGGAGGTCCACTGTCCCCTATCCAAGGCCTTTCCTCCGCTTTGCCTTGTACCCCTCGACATGCGCATTCGGTCAGGACCCTGCAGGCTTCCCCCCCAGCATGCAGGCCGCTTCCAGATCACAAAAGGGGAGGAAACCTGTTTGGTTCAGTCGGTCCCGAAAGGCAAATTTGCAGAGCGAGGAGTGCAGATCGGTTCGAACGTGTGTTTGAGCATTCTGCAACAAAAGGTCAAAGGAAAGAGAGCGGAAACAGATCCACCAAATGAGAACACGCTCCTCCTCAATGTGGGGGGCGTATCGGGACATGCAGGACAGAGCGGGAGGGTCCCCCCGGCCTCACTTGGAGGAGGCACAGGGGCTCTCTCGTCCAGCGCATTCGTGCGAGACGCCCTGTCTCCTAGTTCCATCGCGGAAACCTTGTCGTTACTTGACAGAGCTTCCTCTCTCTCAGACTGGGGCGGGGGGTTGAATTCGTCAGGAGGCACTGTTCCTAGTAGCGGCGATCCTCCCGTTATCGTCCCACGGAGCGAGAACGGTTTTGACCCCCCAGGCTCCAGCGGTCTAGCAAGAACGAGGGCAGAAGCGGAGTTGACAGTCGGATCTCCCAGTGGACAGGCGGCAAATCATTCAACACTCCATTTGGGTGGGAGGAATGCAACTCAGCAGGGTATGATCTCTGAAGGTCTCCCTGGGGACTCTCAGTCTTCTTCCTCCAGTGACGGCATTCCCTCTCTGATCAACTCGCAAACTTCAGAGACCTCTGAAGCCGCCAGCGTGGCAGACCATAATCCGAATCAAAGTCAATCTGTTCCGAGAAGACTTGCAGCAGATCACGGGTCTCCTCCACCGCTGGCGGAAAATGCCGAGCATCAAATTGACATTGATCCGTTACCCGGCACCAGTGGAAGTGGAGGTGACCCTGTCGTGTTTCTTCCATCTTCTCCACTATCAGCCGTCGTTCCAAGAAATCAGGCCCCCCCCCAGCCGCCGCTCCAATCACTTCCAAACCCAGCCACCACATCCCCCTCAGGAGGTGCAAGCCTCCAGCCTTCCCAGCAGCTGTCTCCTCAAGGAAGGCGCTCCGGGGGGTTCAGGTCGGGTCTCGGCTTTTCATTTTCCCGACCCAAACCTGTCAGGGCTGTGGGAGCAGGGACGCAATCTGTGTTCGGCCGCGCTTTCACGACACCGCTACATCAACAGCAGCAGCGAGGAGTTCAGAGAGAAAATGCACAGCTTCACTCACAGCAGCACTCCACAGCTCACCAGAATTCCGAATTGGGAACGGAAACCGTCGAGGTAGCAGACAACAACTCAGCAGCAGGAGAAGAACAGGAAGCAGGGGAGTGCAACGCCCACCAAACAACAGTGACAACAGCCCCCGAGCCCTGTTCAAGTGTCTGTGCTCAGCTTCCGTATCGGCTTCGAACTGAAGCCCCACTCCGTTCTGCTGCTCAGCCTGCTCTTCCGTTTTCGTTCTCAGCCTCAGTTGGGGCTCTGGAACTGGAAAGGGGGGGGGCACAAAAAGGATCGGCAGGAGGAGGAGGTAGATCTTCCTCTTCCTCCTCTGCATCTGCAGCAGCATCGTCCCATGTCGAGACTGCGCAGGCTTTTTGTTTCGGAGTGGTTTGTCAGCCCTACCGTTTTCTTTGGCTTTCCACAGGTGCGCTCATCTGTCCCCGCAACGCCCCCCTTCCCACCGAGGCCCCCTGGGTCCTTTCTGAGTCTCTCAAGACGTGCACACAGTTGCAGAATGCTGTCAAGGCAGCTGTCCTTTTGAACGAGCCAGTCGAAGAGGGCATGATGCCGAAGGGTGAAAGAGAGAGAGAACGAGGGGGTGCAAACCAGGCGAAGGGAAGAGCAGATGGAAAAGGAGGAGGAGTGAGAGGTGGAAGAAGTAGATGGACACAACAGCCTATGCCCAACATGGTCATGGTGGAAGAGCTTTCCATCTCTTCTGTCGACGTTGGACTTCCCATTCCTTCCTTTGCCCCATCGGATGTTCTCACAGTAGAATTTCAACCCTCTATTCCCGCACTCTTCTTCTTCAAAAACGGCCAACTCGCCTTTGTCTTCGACTTCGATTCATTTTACTCCCCGAAGTCCAATCAAAAGAAGGCCACTAGTCCAACCGCTGCCTTACAATCGTCCGCCCCGACTGGAATCCTCTCAGTAGGGGCACAACCATCAGACGGCAAAGGAAAGAGTTCCTCCGAGAAGGACGGAGAGGTGGGCGTGGACGCAGCAGCTAAGGGGTCCACATGGAAGGCGCCTGCAGACTCGTCGAGACGCTGTGGGAGTGCGAGCAGCAGCGCCAGCAGTCGCAAGGGCGCACCTCCTCCGTCTTCTGTCTGCGTGAGCGTCAGTGGGGGTCCCGACTCTGTCAAGGAAGCAAAATTAGAAGATCTTTATCTATCAATTGCCTTCAGGGACAGTCGAAAGATTTCACAGATTTTCCGTGATTGCCCAAAACTCCTAACGCCCATTCGAACATCCACACAATCCCCGTCGGGAGGAAACCCGACGTCGACAGATGGACGGGCCCCCGCTACCGTTCCTGTGAGACAAGTGGAGTTTGCAGATTTCGGAATCACCCCGCATCGACCGACTCCGTCCGGAAAATCCACTTCCTTATCTTCCTCTCTTGCCGCAGCAGCTGCCGGTGGCAGAGGAGCAGGGGCTCAGACGGCAGACCGATTGCTGGCAGATCGGAACGACACGCCTCTCCGTCTAGCTGCAAAGCTCGGATACGGAGACATCGTGTCTCTGCTACTGGACATGGGGGCAGCAGATGTGGACGGGGTGTCAGAATCCCAAGACGGCAGCACAGCATTGATGGCGGCAGCTGGATGCGGCCATAGCGACGTTGTTGCCATGCTGGTGTGCCACTTTGGTGCTTCTCTGGACACAAAAAACATCCTGGGGTGGAATGCCACGGACTTTGCAGCATCTCTGCAAGAACCCCAAACTCTTGACCTGCTGCTCCGCTTGGGTGGCCGCCCTGCTGCGTTTCTTCGGTCTCGACGGTTGGTCTTCATTTGTTGTGGCTTGTGCTACGAGAAAAGTGCTGTGACATTGCGGGACATTGCGAAATCTCAAACTTCATCCGGGAGATGCATTGGTCATATCACCTTAAAGAAGCAGCGAAGAGAAGGTTTTTGTCTTACAAACAAAAAGGCATGAAAGCATGACGAAATTTTGAATGACGCAACAACACGTGAATGCGAACATGCAGACCGAGAAATCACTTCTGCAACGATTGAATGCGTCTTTGCCTGCAGATCTGACGAGAGCTCAAAGGCCTCATCTTCGTTTGTGAAGACGTCTGTCCAGATTGAAGTCCTCCTCAGAGAGTTCGAGGCTCTCGATACCCTAAACTGTGCTGCCTTTTCGTCTGCTTCTTCTGCTTCGACGGCAGCTGCCGCATCGGTCCCGCAGGCGAGTGCAGATGGGCGTTCGTTGCAGATTTCGAACTCCTGCGGAGCACTGGAAGCAGGAGGAGGAAGCAAAAGGTCGGATGTCTACCAGACAGCATCGGTGGCGGAGAGCCTAACAGAGAGAACGGACTCGTCCAATGGAAACGGGGGCAGATGCAATGCTTCTACGCAAAGAGCTTCGGAGTTGTTCAGATGGCCGGGCCTCCTGGCAGGCTGCTCGCCGGTAGTCGGGTTTCCGTGTGCGGGGGCAACTCCTATGACCACAACTTCAACGGACAAGAGAAGCGAATCTGACGAAAGTGCCGAGAAAGCAGAGCCCGCAACCACTCTGGCAGGTGCTCACTTTGTTTCCCTCCGAGTCGATGGCGAAGATTTTTCTTGTGCAACCCCCCCCTTCTCTTTCTTGGAGGGCAACCAGCAATCGATTTTCGCCCCTCCCGTAACGCTGCCCCTGAAGCGCCTCAGACAAGCAGACCTGGTCCCTTCCTCTCACGACCATTCTCTCCAGGCTTCTCCAACCTCCTCCTGTGCACCGCCGCGCTCAGCCGCCTCCATTCAGTTTGACTTTTCTCCCCATAAGAGAGGGAGAGACAAAGAGCCTGACGGAGGAGCAGAACAGAATTCAGACTCCCAAACGGTTACCGCCAGCACAATCACAGGGGGCGGTGGTGGAAGTACCCCGGCCACCTCCAATCTCCACGTGATTCCCAGAGGGGCTTCATCAGGAACCAGTAGAGGTCCCCCTCGGTCCTTCAGAGGACCTCATGGGGGGGCTAGGGGGGGTGCGACTCCAATTCTGTCTGTAGGGCCTCAAGTGATCTTAAGCAGTCGGCCCTCTGCGACCGCCTCTGCCCTCGGAGGCAGGACTCACGGACGCCAGCGGGATCCCCTCCGTTCCTGGAGGTCAACGCGGATGCCTAGCAGTACCGTTGAAGGTGCAGATCGAGGCCAGGCAGCACAGACAAGTCGGACAGAATCTTCCCCCCGATCGAGAAGACCTCAGCAGCAGCAGCAGCAGCAACAAACTGACAATGATACAAGCTCAAACAGTTCCAGATGGCTCCCAGCTCCCGGAATTGTTTTGCATGCTGATAGACCGCCAACTCGTCGAGGACGTCACGCTCTGCCATCTCCTTCATCTGCTGCCACTCCTCTCTCAGCCCGCCAAGGGGCGAATGGATCAGCTCCAGGGGGCCCCTCAGGTTCGCGTTTTGGCACAGGACCGGGGACTGGAAGGAGCGCTTCTGGTTCCTCTCCGTCTTCAAATTGGGGAAGCGTGGAGGCTGCAGGGCGTGAGTGGTTGGATGCCATTTCCTGGGGGTGGGCAGGTTCCCCTGGTGCTAATTCAGGTTCGCTCCTCGAGAGTGTTCTTGAGAGAGATCCGGCAGCCAGGCTGGTCGCAGAAGCCCTCAGGCTCGAGGAGGCTGACGCAGATGCAATTGAGCAAGCAGGAGGAGGCGAAGAGATGAGGGATGGCCTCAGAGAAGAGCTCTCTGGCCAAAGCGACGATGAGGAGGATGGGCCGACAGAAGACAGAATCACAGATCTGTCGGGAGATTTAGGAGGAGGACACTCAGCCTCCTCTCCCATCGCCGTGCCTGTTACTCTTGCCGAATCTCCGCTCAGAAATCGATCGCGCTCTCCTGATTCCCCCCCATCCTCGTCAGCATGTCTCCTCTTCCGCCGTCTCTTTCAGGAGCTTGTGTTGCAGCTCCGAGAGGCTGCGTGGGTCTCGGGGAGAGATCCCTCGATCCCTCTTTGTCTGACCTCTCTTCATAGAGAAGCAGGGGACGCAACTCAAATGCAGACATGCCGCGATCTCGCATCCCGTCTCTCCGATCTCTTTCTGTTTGGAAACTTTCGATCATCCCTCTCACCCACACAACAACTCGAACGCAGCGATGAGGTCCGGGTCCGCGGTGTCAGAGCCCAGCAGCACGTGAGCATACGGGACCATCACCAGTCTGCTGATCAGGAATCTTCTGCGCGACGCGAAGTACAGAGAATGCGTAACGCTGTTGACGCCCCTCCCCGCTGGGCACAGCAGGCGGAGGGTGCCTCAACGTGGGGACAGTTGCTGGAAATTCTCGAAAGTATGGAGTCGACACTCTCGAGTGTGCACGCAAACACAGAGGCCTTCGGTACTGCGCGTGACCGGCTGTCTCCAACCTTTGCCGCTGTGCTGCGTCTGACCATCAACTGGGCAGGCGGGCCCTCACAGCGTTTGCGGTGGCGTGATGCCATTCAAGCACGTCTGCATGCTCTCCGTCGAGAGAGAGAGAGAAGCGGCCCGATCCCCCAACCCCAGGGCGACCGTGTAGTCTCCCCTGTGACTGAATTGTCAGACAAGGACGACAGTCAGGAGATTGACTGGAAGACTGATCAGTGGCGTATGGGGGACAGTCAAGCTGCTTCTTCGTCATCCTCTTCCGATTCCACGTGCCAGAGGAGAGGGGCATGGGAGGTGCACCTGAACGTCAGGTCGGAGCCTAGTGGGGAGGAGTTAATGGTTTCTGCAGCTCACGCCCTGTGGGCCCTCGAAGACGACATCCGGTTGAGGAAACTTGCAGATCTATTTGAACTCTCCCCGTCCGTCAAAGACGATGAACAGGCAAAAACCAAAATCCAGGCACTTACAGACCTGCTCTGGAGCGCCTCTCCACGTCCAGGGCTGCAGCATGTTGAAGAAGAGATTTGGCTGTTCCTGCCTCATCAGAGTTCAAATCAATGGAAAGCCGCCGATCTCTCTTACGCTGATGCCAAAACCCTAGTCATCGAACTGAGGGCCTCTCTTCAGCGCACAATCCTCGTCTGCGCACGCGAGTTGGAGTTCCTCTGTCCAGTGCACTTCGGTTTCTTCCCGTGCAGAGATCCGACCGTAGGCCACCCAGTTCTCGGGATGAGGGTCTTCAAGCGGGTGCTCCTAGAGAGGCTCCAGCTGCTACTCAGATTCAGCAGGATGGCTACAGATGCAATCCCATTTGCCTCTACCCTTTTCAACGCCGCAGAACCGTCAGGGTTTGAAGAAGAGATGGACGTGCCTCAGGCTGATGCGGCATTGTTCTTTTCTGCAGACTTCCTAGCGAAGAAGAGCAACAACCAGTCACAGCAGCAGAAGCAGAAAAGAAAGGTCGCAGGCCCTGTCCCCCTCTGCCTCCAAGCACACTCACGCAAATTGACAATGCAGATGTCCCCAGCAGAGACCCCCATGTCAGCAAGCGCGTACCTCTACGTGCGCCCTCTCCTCCTGAAGGCAGCAGTCAATGACCTCTGGAGCGCTGCACTTCACACAATGTCTCGCTGCCGGCTGCCCAATGACAGGTTCTCAATAAGGGTGAGTCAGCAACAGGGCACGTGAAAGTGAAGTTCTCCCTTCTCTGCTGGCCGTCCATCTGTGTCTCTGCTGTTTTTGAATCTCATCCTTCAAATACATGACTTCCCTTGCTTCCTGCATGTGCATTTGCTTTCTGTGCCCATGCATGCATGCAGATGGACAGAGGTCTCGGAATGACCGCAAAGTCGCTTTCCCAGACCATTTGGGCACAGATCACCAAAGAGCTGTTGGCAAAGAAACCCGAGTCTCTGCGGACGCGGTCAACCGATCGACCGTTCATGGTTGTCTTCAAGGGAGAGGGCGCCTCCGACTTTGGGGGTCCCTTCCAAGAAGCTCTTTCCTTCATTGCAAGGGACGTCATGAGGGCTCTTCCATCCACTCAGCAGGAGACAGACGTTGCATCCAACGCAACAATCACCCCTGTCTTCATTCCTTGTCCAAATGCATCCCAAGCAATGGGACCGAACCAGGACACCGTGGTGCCCCGTCCGTGTATTGCAGGGTCCTCTCAGGCCGTCGGCACTCCCTTCCACCAGCTGCTCTTCAACCACCTCTGCAATGACGAATCGCCATCAGAAGAAAGTGCCGGGGGGGGAATTCGCAGTGCCCTCACCCAGGATGCAGTGCAGAGGTGGGGGATGGTGGATCCCCTCCATCAGACTGCAGAGGAAATCACGAGACTCCAGTACCCTCGGGGGTCTCAGGCACAGCAGCAGCAGGGGAGAGGGGGAATGGCTGTAGGGATAGAACTGTGCCCAAGTGCTCTGGAAAGGGAGAGAAGGAGATCGAAGCTGCCAATTCGGATGCTCGAGGCTCTCGGGCGAGTCATGGGGGTTGCGGGACTGTTGGGATCGCCTATGAACATGAATCTGAATGCCCTGTTCTGGAGACGCCTGGCAGGTACCCCCCTGGAACTCTCGGTGAGTACGTGGCTTGAGAGAGTTGATACATAGGTCTACCGAAACATTCGATAGTCTGTTTTCTTTGTTTTGTTTTCTACCTGAATGAATATGATGTGGAGGCGTTGAATGAAAATCACAGGGACATTGGTGCTTGGAAAACAACAACAAAGGAAGCAGAGAAGGAAGGAAGGAAAAGACCTCGTTTATTCCCCCAGACCTTCTTTAGCATCTTTCCCCACTCCCTCTATCTGCACCTCTTTTGCTCTGTCCTGCCATCACCATTGATCTGCTCGACTTGATTCTCTTTTTTTCTCTGTGACTTGTCTGTCATATCTTTGCATTGCATCCTGCTCCGTATTCCTTTCAGGACGTGCACGAAAGCGACACAGTGGGCACTCAGATGACTGTCACCCTCGCTGCCATTGCACGGTCTGCCAATGAGAGTGCCAGAAGGAGGGAATGCCGGGCACGCCAGATTAGGATCAGCAGCCATTCAGCTCCACTTCCGGCAACGGAGACTCCAGGAGGCGTGTCTGCAGGCGCCTCTCATCTACCTGCGTCCTCTTCCTCATCTTCCAGCAGCAGCAGCAGCAGCTCCAGTGCCTGTAACAACAACAGCAGCATCTCTCATCCAGCAGCAGAGGGTGCCTGCCGAGGGGAGGAGCGGCTGGTCCACTTTTTGCATGAAGGGGAGGCAGCAGCACCTGAATCGAGTCAAGAACCCGTGTGCTCCTCCTCGTCTGATCACGATCGTGGAGGAGAACAAAAGGAACATTTGACGGGGAGGGGGGAAGGTGAGCCGATTGAAGGGGAAGGGGAGGTGGAAGGATCCGAGAGGGGAGCTTCGACAGATGCTGCAGCTGGGATTTCAGAGGACGAGTCACAGTATTTCGAAGATTTGACCTTCACTGCAGAAAGCGCCTCTGGCACTTCTGTCGATCTCCTGCCTGGGGGTGCGGGCCTGGGCGTGACTCGTCGGACGCTCCCGTTGTTTGTTCGTCTTTCAGAAAGAAGCCGAATGCTGGAGGGGGACGCGGCCGTAGCAGCGGTCTCGAGGGGGCTCGGGGCTGTGCTGCCACTTGGCCGCATGCGCCTGCTTTTTGATGGAAGGTTGGTAGCTCAGAAACATGCAATCAAAGCATGAGAGAGAAAACGGGGCAAACAGAGCCATCTTATAGGGAAACAAATGGACACATCGACAAATGGAAATGAAGCATCTCTCTTTGAAGATATGATAAGAACAAAAATACTTTCCCTAAACGTATGCGTGACAAGTCTTTCATGGATTGCATCTCGCTTAGGTCGTTTATTCATCTCTTCCTTCTTTCGCCCCTCCTTTCTTCTGTTTTTGCTTTCTGGCTTCTGTCCCTTCATCCACCATTTTTGAAGGCACCGGGGGCGTCCCAGTGGTGACTCTCGTCAAATCCTTGTTTCTCGTGATCTCATAATCAAATTAAACTTTGTGTTTGATGGTTTCTGCATTCAGACGGCTGGAGCGTCTGATTTGTGGAGAGGGAACGATTGACCTTGAAGTTTTGGAGAGGCACACGACTTGTGACTCCCCTGGAATCAGAAAGAATCTGTTCGAGGTCCTCAGAGGCTTCTCCAACGTGCAACTGCAGAACTTCCTCAGGTACGTACAGAGAGCAGACGGACGTTTGGCCACACACACACATACACACACACACACACATACACAGAGAGAGAGGGAGGGGGGAAGGGAAGTCGGAGGAGCGACTTGCGTGTTGACAGATACTCAAACTGAATCGAGATTCTTTCTCTCTTTCCCATCTAGATTTTAGATCTTCAAAACAAAGCTGGACTTAGGACTTCACAACCATGCAGACCCAATCGCAGAAACCCCTAAAAAAACAATCCCCCCCCACCTCCACCAACCCCACCCCAACACACCGCCCCACGAACTCTCAGAAACGAATCTGACGGAATTCCCATCTTTCTTTTCCTTGTTCCCTCTGGCTGCAGGTTCGTGTCGGGCCGATGCCGTTTGCCCTCCGCAGGGGACTGGAGGTTTCACGTTGAAGTCGACAGCCAGCCGGTAAGTCGACTTTCTTTTTCCGGCTGTTGCAGTAGTTTCTTTTGTTCTTTCGGAGAGGTTTTGGACTGGAAGCTTCACATCGTCATCGACGGTCACCCCGACCCTCTATCGTGCTCAGCCTCTCTCTCTCTTTGGCAAACGCCCGCCTGCATGGCTCTTCCGCATCGCGTGCGGCCGTTTGACTCTATTTGCCTATCATAACAATACGCCTGCAGGGGGTGAGTGCCGACCTCCGGTTGCCGACTTCAACAACGTGCGCCTTCCGCTTGTCCCTGCCGCCGTACTCGTCTGCGGACGTTCTCCGTGTGCGGCTCCTGTACGCAATCGAGCATTGTCTGGCGATTGATCTGGACGTGGACGTGAGGGACGAACAAATGGAGTTTCAAGATTGAATCACTCGCCGACTGACCAAGAAAGCAAGGGAAGGGACAAAGGGAGGGAATAAAGTCAAGGGTTGCAGGGGAAAGAGAGAGGGCGGGGAAGATGTCACCGGGACAAAAAGACAGACTTTAAAAAAGAAAAATGATCGACTCGATCGACTGAAAGTTCTCAATGTCATTGAAGAAACTGGGGAACGAAAAAAGGATGGGATCATCCCAAGTGAATATTGCGTCGGTAAGAGAAGAGAAACAAAGTTTTCACTAGCGCTCATTCAGTCACGGTAGTAGTAAGGCCCTTTCAACTTGAGTCTCAAGTAAAAATTAACCGAATTCATTTGATTGTTTTTTATGTGCCGTGCGTCAATTGACTCTTGTTGGCGGCAATTTAATAGACGTGTTTCTTCAAATTTGACCTCTGGAGCTTAAATTCAAACCCGGATTCATTTAAATGGCAGTGATCCTTTTCAAGAAATTATTAAAGTGACCTAGTAAGTGACTAGTGAATTCCTGTACTCTTGTTTATTGCAACGTATCAATTTTAGACCCTTTTTAAACAATTTTATACTAGATTTTGTACCAAATAACATATACAAAACATCCTTATACAGAATATTTTTTGTTGTTTTAAACTTATAATAGTAAAATAATTAATTAAGACATGAACAACACTGTTATGGCAGTTTTTATGCAAGATTTTCAACTTATGACTTACCAGTATTCTAATATTGAATGTATATAATATGCAAAGCCCTAAATTGTCACTATAATTGCAGCATCAATATGCATCAGACTGCCATCAGTCAAACAATAGTTTTTTAGAATGGTTGGAAGTCTTTATAAAAGATTATTAGGCCAATTTTAGGGCCAATTTAACGTTTGATGGCTGTGATGGTCCTTCTGCCCCGGCCCCCCTTTTCTTTTTTGTAGTTTTTAGTAGTTTTTAGGTTATAAAAACTGTTTAGTGCGCAGCACGGCGACATTTTACGGGTAAAAAATAATCATAATTTGAAAAATAAACTATGTTTCATTGAAATTTCCTAATTTTTGTATACCAACTACTACATATCGTAACTAAGACGGCTTATGCAATGGGCAGGTATGATTATAGGCAGTGGGTGCTTAACACTGCATATCGTTAATACCATGTAATCTAAATAAATATTAAATTAACTCCTAAGACCGCCTATAACTTTCAAATTTGCTTGTAAATTTGATTTATGTATTAAAAGTTTCAATGCATATATACATATTTACTATCACTATACTATAAATCCCTAGATAAATCCCCCAAACCATGATGATGATAATAAAGAAAAAGATTGAAAATATGAATTTCAATAGATGAATTCAAGTTGGTCAACCCACAGTTTCATAGAGAGAAACATTCAGAACAGGCTGGAAAAGAGAGTCAGCCAGCCACTTATGGAGGTTCAAACCAAGAATTAAAGACTCAAAGTCATGCAGCGAATTAGTCCGCCCCCCAAAACTCCTGTGCACTAATTCAATGGGTCTCTGTTCCAAAGGGAATGAAACACTGAGACACCCAAAGGGATAAAACTGGTTCCTGAAGGGCAGACAGCAGCCCCTCAGACGCACATCAGATCACCTTGATGGATTGATGGACCCGTGGATGAGGATAGAGAAAGGGAAGGAAGAACGGATGGAGATTGAAGATCGATCCATGGGAGAATTAAGATTAGATGAAAATGATGACGGAGGACCCACGACTTGAGAGAAAACCCTCTGACTGTAAAAAACTTCGATCGATTCGATCGCTCTCTACCCCACAGAATGCATGTGCCCAACAAACGATCGAGTCATCCCCTTTTCCCACAAACTGCATTCATGGCAACATTATGCCACCAACGGCTACACCCGCTTCCTATCCAACCGATCGACCCACCCAGCCCCTAACAAAACTCCCTGTTTCTGTCTATCGGCTAATGTCTCTGCACAAGAAAGAAAGAAAGAAAGAAAAGCAGGCTTTCGAATTACTCTGTCGTGGGAGGCTTGCAACACAGACAGAAGTTTCCGTCCAACCAACCAGAGGCGCCTCCCTTCCTCGTGTTGCCCTTCAAATTTCAAAACCGAAGACACACACACACAGAGAATGATTGCAACTCACACTCCCTCCCCCCACCCCAACAAAGATACCCACCTACCCACGCCCGACGTTGTTCGTTCCACACGCTCTTCCTTCGCTCGTGCAGACAGAAAAGAGCAGGCAGGAGATCTGTCCAGTCTATCGGTCTGCAAAGGATCCGTTTAGGATCTCTCTCACACAAACACACACACGCACATGCACACTCATTCACACGCGCACAGACAGACACACCGCGAAATGAAAAATGCAACGGCACCACGGCTTCTTCACGCACACACAGGGGAGGGAGAGTGTAAAGCGAGAACAGGACAACCCACGCGTACAACATTGCGTCACCTATGCACGCACAGAAACAAAAAGAAAGAAAGAAAGAAGCATGCAAGCAAGGGACCCGATGCTCGTCGGGATCCTCTGTCCTTTCTTTTCTCTGTCTGTCTTTTTCATTCTCCAATCAATCAAACTGCATGCCTTGAATGAAGTGTTTGCCTGCAAGTCTAGGAGGGAGCATCGCCAGGCTGTTTCAGTTAAAGTCCAAACGCGCGAGCCGTTTCCTTTCTCTTTCTGTCCTGATCACGACTCGCCTTCGAATTGACGCACGCCGACAGATCGGCCCGTCGGTCGATGCATTCATTGCACGGAGACGCGATCGAATTGTCGAATGGAGAAGGACGAAGGAAGGAAAGAAGGAAGGTGATCAGTGTGCGGTTGCAGTGGAGTCTAGGGGAAACACTCGAATTGATTCATCGACTCTAAAGGGCAGTCGTGAGTGAAGAAAGGAAGGGAGAAAGGCAGGAATTAAGTTATTAGTCAAACCAAAACAGAGAGCCATGCAGTCAGTGCGTCGCACACTGAGCTTTTCTCTGTCTAATAGACTCAATGCATTCACTGATTGAATCATTCAATCATTCATTTTTTACACCCGACCCGAGGCCCTTGCTTTCCCTTGTAACCCCCCCACCCTGCCCCCGTTTGAGAACCCTGCAGTCTACTTCTACTTCTCTAATTCTATTTCTCTTTCCCCCCCCGGATTTCCTCCTTTGAGAAAACCTCTTCCTTGCCTTGCCTTGACTTGAGCTGACAGGCAGCAGAGGGGGTGACATGAGCGTCATGCATATTTCCCTCGTACCCGTGAGACTTTTGCTGCCCCCCCGTTTATTGCCGTACTCCCGCTGTCATAGGCCGACGGGGAGCGTGAATTAAGTAACCTCATTGTGTCCTCCTCCCTTGGCGATTTGCTCTTGTCCGGCTTCCCCGACCCACTACTTGAGAAGAAGAAGAAGATCAGTACTGACAAGAAAAGAAGGGGCACCGTGATGAACAGAAAGAAATTGACCACCCGGATTCCGATCACCGGATTTGAACGGGACCACTTAGTGCGAACCGCCGCCATGACCGCAAAGGACGAAAGGAAGTAGACAGGAAAGGCAGCCAATTTGTGCGGATACTTCGCATATTGCGCAATCCACGGGTACTGGTAACTCAGATACCGCAATCCTGCTCCTCCGGACCCCTGCACACAGACCATGACACAGATAGGCGATGACGATCAAAGCATAGGATACACGTACATGTGGGAAGAAGGATTGTGCTAATTAGGTCGTCTCCCTGGAAGATGTCAGTGACTCATCAAAGTGGGCAGAAGAAGACCACAGGGGAACAAAGCTGAGCGTGGGGTCGCACTTGCTCGACACACCCAGAATACCGATGGAAGGAGAAGGCAGGAGTGGGAATACAGAGGCAAGACTGGCAAACTGTGTGATGCTCGGTTGCTAGGGCTGAGGGTGGTTTCTGCGTACTTGGAGGGCGAGCGCCAACAGCGACAGGAGGCCAACTTCGCTATGTAGACTGCTGAAGTGTTCCACGCCCAGCGAAGATTTGTGAAGGAAGGCTGTTGCAAACCCCAAAGCCATCAGTCCTGCTGTCCATGTCATCATCTTCACATGGTGTTTCTTTTTGTCTATGTGCTTGTGATGTCGGACCCATGAGAGGATACCCATTGGCAGAGTGTAGAACATCGCAATTCCCATACAGATTGGGTGCAGGGTAAAAAGAGAAATTCCATGGCCGAAACCAGACGCAGCAAACAAAAGAGCACACAGAGGGAGGAAGATGAACAACGTCCCCCTTGTGCAACACATTGTGCTGTTCAAGAAAGATTAGTCAATTTCAAGATTCTCTTCGAGCAGGCGTAGTCGTCTCTCCTGCTTTCGGGCACCTTCAGTCAGGGGAAAGGCTGTATGGAAATACCTGGCGCTGTAAATGGGAAGGAGAAGAATCAGTCCGGCATGTGGCACTGACAGTGGCAGTATGTGCTTGGCCGTATCATTTGGTGCATCGATCCGATTTTGACGTGAGTTTGACTGAGTTTGCAGGCCGGCCCCGGCCGGCCGGCAAATCAGGGCCGCGTTGCATGCATGCAGGGCCCCCTTTAATATTGAGGCCCAGGGCCCCGGCCGATATGCATGCGTAGAATTTGTGTTTTTTTTCTTTTATATCCTTTAATTTTTTTTAATTCTTGCGTATATATAGATCGATCGTCTCCGTGCATGCACTTTTTCAGCTGCATGCAACAAGTCTATATGAATAATTGAATGAAGAGAGAGACCCAAAAGCTGTTCTCTCATTCGCTTGAACAAAGATCTGCAGCTGGTGAAAGAGAAAAGAAAGTTGGCTCCAACTTGCCAGCTCTCAAAGAAAGTTTTCACACAAATAATTAAATCTTCAGAGAGACGGTTGTCGAGAGCAAAATGGGACGTCCTTCGACTTCCGTTCTTCTTTTCTTGTCCACAGGAGTTGGTGCCCTCCTTTCCACAGGAGTGGCTGTCAGTATCCCCACTCTGAAGTCCTCGTCCTCCTCCTTTGTGTCCCTCAGTCAGAGAGAAGACTCTTCATGTAGAGACTTGTACATTTCGTCTCCGTCGAAGGACGAGTTTGCCTTTTGTGCGAAGTCAGTCAGCCCTTCAGAAAAGAAGGAACGCCAATGAACTCGGAAAAATGGCTTTCATACAGACATTTTCGTTTATTTTGTTGCCTCTCCTCCGTATAGCAGTCCTTTTTGCCGTCTTCTTGTCGATGAGTTGCACGTGTATATATATATATCCGATACATGAAAAGAAAAAAAGAGGGGCAAAGAAAGCATGCACTGTGTCTGTCCGTTCGTTCGTTCATTTATCCGTTCTGCCCTCATTTCTCAATGAGACCTGCCCAGTGCCTTGCAAACAAATACATGCCTGCCTGTATGCAGAAACCCACAGTGCTGTGTCACCGTAGACGGAGTCGAGCTGCTCGGCCCAGCCGTCTTGAATCACCACGAGCTCCGAACCACCGTCCCGATCAAGAAGGCAGCCCTGGAGCTCTACACGCGCACTCTGATCGAGTCCAAGGAAAAGGGATTTCCTATGACTAGACCGTTCACCCGCATGCGGATCGAGATCTTGGCATACAACATTTTCTCTGCTTGCGAGGGAAAGACCATAAACGACCTTGAAGAGTGTGCAGGAACCTCCATCCCTGGGGGTCTGGATGATCTTCTCATTGAGCGCTGTGTCAGTCTGACTGTATGCGCTTCCACGGCCCAACAAGAGATTTTGTTGTGAATCAAAGAGGCAACCGTTACGTACAGATAGGACACATGCAGGGAGGATGGAACAGAGAGGTAAGGAAGGAGGGAGGGAGGGAGGGAGGGAAAGGAAACGGAAAGAGGAGCGCGGCTTTAGGACACCACATGCACAATGGCCAGTTAGAGGGAGAGAAAAACATCTCTTTTGCTGTAGCGGAGCTTTCAAAGTGTTCGTGCAATGATACCGAGTTGCAAGGAAGGGAGGAAGCACTTCATAAGATCTGTACGTCTCTCTCTCACCCCCCCTTAATTCTCCTTCTGTACCCTCGCCCCCCTCCTGTGCAGGAGGAGAAGGGAGTCGAAAACCCAGCCTCACTTCCCCTCAAGTACTTCACTGTTGCCTGTACTTTTGGAATTGGGGACCTAGGGACCCTCGAAAACGCCGAAGAGGTGGCGACAAAGATCACTTCCATCTTTGGTGACTTCGCGGAGGAGTGCAAAGCCAAGCAGATGGTCAGCAATCACAACAGTGGATAGGCGTGATTTTGTTCCTTTGTTTTGATACGCAAATGCTGTAGGAAGAGCAGACGCGCGGGCAGTCTCGACGTCCGATCAACAGCCGGAGAGCAGACACTTTCTTCTCCTCCTCCTCCTCCTTCTTCTTCTTCTTCTTCTTCTCCCTCTTCTTCTCCCTCTTCTTCTCCCTCTTCTTCTTCTTCTTCTTCTTCTTCTTTTGTTTCCTCCTGCTTTGACAGAATCTGGCAGGCACTCTTCGTCATAGAATGTCAGCAATGATAGAGAGGGGAGCCTTTGAATCGTCGTCTGTCCCTCTTCTTTCTCTTCTCTTTTTTATTTCCTTAAAATTTCCTGCCACCCTCCTCCCTTCGAGACTCCTTTGCCGGCCTTACTTCGTTCCTTTTCTTCCTTGTATTTCTGCTTGTTTTCTCTCCTTCGTTCCAACGAAAGAGTGGAAGCCGTGGATTGATTGCCCCACCTTGCTTTTGGCGTATGCAGTCCTGGATGGAGTGTGCTGTGGTAATCTACAAGAAACTCCTGGACCACATTGTCGAGTATGCAAACACCCACGGCAAGGCAGCGGAGGTGGCAAAACTTCCTGTGGACAAAATCCTCTCTGGCCTCGTGACTCTTGTCAGTCGGTCAGCTTGACCCTCAGATTCGTTCAGCGTCGATTGAAGAAACAGTCAAATCTTTTACTTTTCTTCTCTTCTTTGAGCTATCTCATCTTCTTCACGCGTGCTGATAGTTGAATGAAAGTTCGACGATCTGTGACGATGCGGGGAGGGTATCCTCCCAGCTCTCTCTGTCTCTCTATCTCTTTCTCTCTCTCTCTGTCTTTCTGCCTGTCTTTCTTTCTGTCTCTCTGTCTCTGTCTCCCTCTGCGCATGTGTGTATGTGTGTGCGTTTGTGAGGGTGAGGGTGAGGGTGACAGCGTTTGTGAGAGTCAGTGTGACTGTGAGTGTCTGTGTCTGTGTGTGTGGTTTGTGTGCGTCCCTGTGCTTAATTGCAGCAAAAGAAGGTGCCCCAGAATGACGTTGAAAAGACTGCAGTTGCCGATGAGGCACTCCAAGAGATGATCGAGGCCTCCGACGGGGGCACCTCTTCTTCGTTCCTTCTCAGGGGATCGTCTGTAGCTCCAACGGCCGGCTCCTTCCTTCAGATGCAAGAGAAGGGGGGTACCTTGGGCATTATATCCAGCCCGATCCAGTATGCGAAAAACCTGGTCCATCACTACACAATGCCGTTCGGCAAAATTGTCAGTCAGTGACGCAAAGGCATTCTTCCTTCTTCCTTCCGTATTATACATGATGGAGTCTCTCGGGTGTTAGTGAGACGTTCCACACGATTCGATGCGCCCGCCCAGAAAACTTTTTTCTCTCTCTGCTGTCTGTCTGCCTGTCCGTTTCTTTCCCTCCCTGCGAGTGAGCATGAGGACGTGTGAGTTGGTGGTGGTTGGGTGAGTGAGTGAGTGAGTGAGTGAGTGAGTGCGTGAGTGAGTGAGTAAGTCATTTAGTGTGTCGTTGATTGGAAACGCCAGGAAACGCGAGTGTGTGTCAGCTCCGGACCAAAGACAGCAGTGTGCGTCCAACAAACAGGATGACACCACAGCGGCTCTTTCCCTTTCCTCCTTGCTCATGACGTCACTGTAGAAAACGAGACGGAGAAGAAGAAGCTTGGAGAGGTCGTCTCCTTCCTTTCTTCCTTCCTTTTCCCATGCACGTGCGTGCCCACTTTGTACATGAACAAAGTCCCCTCCAACCCCTGTTTGATGGTGCTCTGTTGAACTGACGATCCTTCTCCTTGCATCGATGAACCGCGTCGTTTCTGACACTCCTTGACTAAGATTCAACCCTTCCTTTCCCCCTCCCTGCCTTCCTCCTGTGACTACAGCCCTACGGGATTGCAGGTATCATCTTCGGTCTGTTCCTACTTCCGCTTCCGATCCCGCTGGTGCCGCTTGCTGGCGCCTTTTGTATTGCAGAGGGGGTCAGCAATATCATTTCGGCCGCCATTCAATTCGCCTTCGCTCCCCTCCTTTCGTTCCTGAAAATGCCCTATCCTGGTGTCCTGGACTCTGACGACAGAAGGGATGACTCGGAGTAGGCATACAGTTCCCTCTCTTCACTCGATCGTCTGTGGTTATGAAGAAGATTAGTGAACGGTCGCAGATAAATGAATGGACTCTTCTTTCCCAGCTACCTTCGTTAACTCTCTCTTCTTGAAGAGCGTCTTTTCTCTCGTATCAGGCCGATGCGATGAAAAATGAGAGTTCTCCGAACTGCATTTAGACGTACCCACGTATTCAAAAAAAAAACGAAAAGGAACGAAAATGCCGAAGACACGTAGTGGCTAGCATGGTTGCAGTACAGCAGGCCTAGACGTCAAACACACCACATACCTCTGCTCTGGCGTCTACTGTTCAACTTGTAACTGTTGCCATACTTAATTCTACTTAATTCATTAAACCAGTCGTCCAAAGGTTGTGCAGTTCTAGGTACAAATTATATAAAGAGTTAGGACACAGGACCTATAGCACAGGACTAGCCTGAGACACAGGATCTCAAGTCACATCTCACTTGCTTTTTCATCATCATCATGATAATATCATCATCACCATCATTATTATTATAGTACTAGGCATATGTCAATGAATACTATTGGCTCCTAGATTGGCCCATAACCTAGCCCATAATAAGGCTAGTGATCAGGCGTCTAGCGTTCGCCAAGTCAGCACAGGCAGTACAACACTGCAAAACTACAGTGCAAGTTGACTTGCCTTTCACTTAGGCTTTTAGACTAGCTTTTAGACCAAGTTTTAGTACCCAAGCTTTTGATTATACCAGGAAATGCTCTTAAAAAATGTTTATAACACTTTTTCTAGCACTTTTTAATACTGCAGACGTCTAGAAACAATTAAGTCTGAAAACAAATTTAAAATTGCTGCTGTATACACGCTAATCTACAGGTATCATTATATTTTAAACTAGATTTTAAATGAATTTTAACAAACTTACTAGCAAATTCATGATTCATAAAAACTCTAGTCTAGACTTTAGTCAAAACTTTTTTAAAAACTTTTGGTTTCTGTGTTGCCAATCAAAAAATTTTTTCTATTCTTTGTGTTCCTATTAGCTCCTATCTTACCCAAACATTTTGTTGATTTGAGTTGGTGAATTAAAGCCGGGGAGTACCGCTACATGACTGTACCGGCAATTAAGCCGCCTCTCAGCCTTAAGTTAGCCCTTAACACTAGACTTAACAATACATTTTTCCTACTGTTAATTTAATATTTAAGCCATTTTAAGGTCTATGAATTCAACAACACGTATTTATATTTATGTAGATTCATCCATTGAATTGATGAATCGGTGATGATTGAAGATTCACTCAAAAATCGCAGTTGGTGCCACAGTTGCTAGCCCGGCCTAGCCGTATCAAGAAACAAACTTTCTATAAATGATTGCTCATCATTGCTGGTAGTCGTTTGCCAACACCACTACTAAATGAGCGGTTCTGATTGATCCTTCGCTTTTGACCCAACTTCAATAATCGTACAGTAGTAGTAAGGTGCCATACACTGATCCATTGAGCACAATTGCTGACATCTGGGGTTTCGTCACACCAATGCCATGCACACACAGCATCTGCATAACCTGAAAAAGGAAGGCACCCGTCCAAGCGGTGAAAGAAAAAGACCAATCAGCACAGATCTAAGACCGAATGCAAAAGAAAAAACTTGAAGGCCTGAAAGAATGTCACGTACACCACCATCAAAATTGTTCTCTACACGATCCCGGGAACGAATGTTCAAACAATCCGAGGTGCCGTGTAAACAAAAGAGTGCATGGCACAACTTAGGTTCACGAAAGAAAGCTCTGGGCGTCTGTCACTCTCTGAGGGTCGACCCCCCATTGAGCTCGATGCCGCCACTTTTGATCAGCCTCCCTCCCTCCCTCCCTCCGTCCGGATCGATTCTCTCTCATTTTGTGCATTCTCCCCTCCCCCCCTTCTGATGACACGGCAACAGATCCTTGCAGCCGAGCCGGTCGACCACAAACGCGTATTCAAACGCGCGCTCTCTCATGTTTTTGTACCTGCAGTGAGTGATTTATTCAGCAGACGGCCAAAAGAAACCAGTCAAAAACAACCAACTTGGGCTTCACGCGCATATTGTTGCTGACGCGGAGACAAGAAGGTCTCGACAATTTAATAGAAAGGCGGGGAGACAGAAACAGAAGGAAAACAGAGGAACAATATGGACACACATGCAAGCTCCTGCACGCGCTCGCAAACACGCACACACACATTCACTCACCCACCTACGTACACACATGTAAGTGTGCATAGAAACGTGTGGGGCGAAAGACAGGCACACAAAAAACTGTCTGAGCAACCTTTCTGTGACACCTTTCCTATCTGCAAAGATCTTCCCATGCGCTCACCTGTCTGAAGCCGAAAAGTGACCGGAGCTCATGTCAACTTTCAGCAGGACCTGGTGCGAGTCGTTTTTTGTCTCACGAAGCTTCGCGACCCTGAAAGCAGTCAGAACACAGATTCCTCACTTGAAAGCTGAGCGAAAAATTAAGCAGAAGATGCAATTGCAATCTGGAAAGAAGAAAGCCGACGCGCTGCAGTGCGGGAAGGAAACGGGGAGCGACAAACCACGAATTTCCAAATTAAGGCGATCAACCGGAGCAGCCAAAGAAAGATCTGAAGACAACACCTGCAGGGCCGAAAGCGATCCAGCTGCCTGCCTGACTGACTGACCACTTGCACGGCTCCCAGTAGGCGACCCTGGGGTCGTTCAGGCCGGCCGTGACCAGGAGGGCGGGGTATTTCTCGTGTCTGCAGGCAGGCGAAGGGTGGATCAGATCAGACCGAGGAAAGGAGGATGAAGCAGATCGCAGGGAGATGGCCAAAACAGTTACTGTCATATGGGGATAGGTGATCACTCTTCGTCTCGACACAAAGCAATGAATGAATGAATGAATGAAAACAAGAAATTGACCCCTGAAGCCTCTCTTTCCATTCCACTCATGCAGGCCTCGATCCTGCGTGTTGTCACGTACATCTGGAAATGCAAAAACAACGGATGGAAGGAGCAGCGCAACCCTTCTTTTCTCTGAGAATTCTGAGATGCATGTCCAAGGAAGACGTCTAGACGATCAGTGAGTGTTCTTCCTTTTTTCCTTCAGCTGCCTGCCTGTCCATGCAAGCAAAGAGAGAGAGAAGATCATGCACTGCGCTTGAAGTTCCTTTCTGCCTGCCTGCCTGCCTGAAGTCCATCCAACCTGATGTTGTCGTACGGTGAGTACTCGAGCATGTAGTAGAAGAATTTTTGTTCGTTCGGGTTGCCCCACTCCTCCCACTCTCCCACGGTGAGAGGAATTGAAGGGTCGCACATCTAGATGCATGAAGAGAGGAATTGAAGGGTCGCACATCTAGATGCATGAAGAGAGGAATTGAAGGGTCGCACATCTAGATGCATGAAGAGAGGAATTGAAGGGTCGCATATCTAGATGCATGAAGAGAGGAAGGAAGCAAGGAAAGAAATAAGGAGGGAGGCGGACTCCAAGGAGCTGGCAGGAGAGGAACGCAGCCACATATAGAGGGAGAAAGACGGAAGAAATCAGGAAAGACGAGGAAAGCAAATCGCGTGAGAAGATGAGCCAACTTTCTTTCTTCCTGTCTTTCTTTCTTTCATTCGTTCACTCCCTAGGCTCACTGCCTTTCCTTCGCGCCGGACCTTTCATCTTTCCAGCAGAAAGAAACCGGCGCAGACAGAAAGAGGGAATTTTGTTCAGAAGGAATCGCAGCGGACGCACAGACAGCCACACATGCAGCCTCACTGACTAGCCAACTCACTGACCGACCGTCGTCATCACGTCCACAAAGGGAACGTCAGCAACCGCAGCACCGAACAAATCGGGACGCAGGTTCAGAGTGGCACCTGCAGAACGAAGCACCACCATCTCATCATCATGATTCATCATATCATTACCTCTGCACGCCGCATTCTCTCTCACCCATATACACAAGAGATCAATCATAAACGGCAGGCAGCAGGCGACCCACCCACCCACCGACCCACCAATCAAGAGCCCCCCAGCGCTCCGACCCGTAATCCCCAGACGCTCCGGTGAAGTGAACCCGTCAGGCCCCGTCAGCCGCTCTGCCGCCGCCACGAAGTCCAAAAACGTGTTCTTTTTCGTCAAGAACTTACCCTCGTCCTCGTACCTGTAAGTAGACCCAGACAAGCACATCAAGTTCCTTCAAAAATGCAAAGACGGACCAGAAGACTCTCTGTGGTCCCGCCTCGGCTGCGTTTTCTTTTCGCACACGTCAAAGAATTCGTCGACAGGAAAAGAAAGAACAACACAAGATAGATGACCCATCGGGGACTGCTCCGCTCGCAAAAGTCATTCCCCTACTGATCAAAGTGTCCCTCTCTTTGACTGAGCAAGCAAAGAAGCATGCAGAGAAACAATGGGTCGGTCCGCAAAAAAATCAAGAAGAGAGAGAGAGAAGATGAAACCTACCAGGGCCGTCCCATCTCACCGCCCCCTCGAATGTGTGCAATTGCGTACACCATGCCTCTGTTCAAAAGGGGAATTCTGCAATTAGCCAGACAGACAAACAGACTGGTGGCGTGCTTTGCAGCGTGTGATGCGCGTGCGAATGCGTGTATGTGGGTGTGAATGTGTGTGGAGTGCATGTCCATGTTCCCCCAATGAATCTGTCTACTTTCATGGAAATGTGAAAGAGACGCGGAGCCCACCACGCGAATTCACTGAAAGAACACAGATCGACTAGAGAGCTGCCCTGTCCTCTCTGGGTGGGTGTTCCCTCCCTCTGGCCCCATCCCTTTCAGTCATTTTTCTCGGTGCGTGTGTATCCGCATGAGTGTGTCTACGATACGTGTGTGTATACGCATATGTATGCAGGTGAATGTCAACCTCATTGACCCGAGGTTCTGCCCCTCTCTCGACCCTCCCTCTACCACCACCACCAGAGGCCATGCAGACAGACAAACTGACCAGACAGACAGCAGACAGACAGACAAACATAATGTATCGTCTTTTCTTTCCTTTTTCTCTTCGTTTCTTTCAGAAGACAGACTATATGGTTTCCAGAAGACAAACTGACAGACAGACAGACAGACCGAGCCTTTCTTTCATTTTCTTCTGTTTTTTTCTTTTCTCGTGGCGGCGTCTCAGGGGAAGAGTAACAGAGCTCCAGGCCGACAGACAGACAGACCTCTTGAAGTCAAAGGAGGGGTCCACAGACACGCCGTATGACCCGTACCCTGTACACACACACACACACACACACACAGAGGGGGGGGGAGGGACAGAGAGAGAGAGAGAGAGAAATGGAGTGGGAAGAAGGAGCAGAGCCAGAACCGACAGAGAGCCTGCATGTACTTGCCGTCTTCCTTCCTTCCTTTCTAAATCCTCAACAGGATGCATGTTTCAAAATCTGCTCCCAAGAAAGACTCAAAAACACGGGCAAAGATGTAAATTGGGCCGAAAAGCAGGGACAGACATTCAGTCGCACAGACAAAAGCAAAGAGTGTGCGGGCAGAAGGGCCAGAAGACACTCCCAGACAGACCCACATACCAACCAACCGTAGAGCATCGTAGGCACCGGCTCCTTCTCCCTCGAGGCTTTCTCGGGTCCCTCCGGGTAGACCTTCTTGCTGCGGCACGATCATTGCGGTCAACACAAAAAGCGGTCATCTAAACACAAATGAGATGCTCTGATTTAACACAGAGGCACACAACCCCCGCCGCCTCAAACACACAAGGAAGACCACACTTTCGCTCCTTCTATGAGTACTTCACACTGTCCTTATGTTGTATTTCTCTTTGTCGTTTCGGAAAAGCTCGCGAGAAGAAAACCGCAAGGGCCCACGAAGCAGTCTTTTGCATATGTTTTGGAAAGTTGTTTGGCTCGCCCAACTTCCTTCCTGTCATTCAATCTGACCAGCGGACCCACCTGTAGACGATTGACATCGGAATGAGAGTCCCATCGTGAGAGGGAGCCACTATTCGTTGAGCTTCATACTGCCAGAAGGGGAAGCACAGCAGAACACAAGGAAGGTACAAACAACCAGATGAGAAAGAGGCACTTCTCTGCTTTCTTCGACATGAAGAACGCTCGTAAGAGCCAGAAGGGAGAGGAATGCATTGCCTGAAAAGGAAAGAAGCAACGCCATTGCGCAGACATGCCTAAAAAAGAGGATTTTTTTTTTTCATGACACACGAATCTTCAAGTTCTCTTCTGCATTCTGATCCTTCCTTCCATGTCCATCTTCTCTCAACAGCTCGGCAGACCCACCTCCTCAGGCACATAGTTAGGCACATTCTGTTGCCAGAGGAGCTCGGAGGTTCTGCATATGGGGCAGGATATTGAGATAGACATCCAATTTTGCTGTTGATTCGTTGGTCATTTTGCACTGTCTGGGTCGTAAATTGGATCAACAGAAGGGCTTGAAAGACATTCAGATGATTTGTACACGCAGAGACGGTGAAAAGCAGGCAAGAGGGAGGGAAAAGGCAAGAGAACTGGTATAACGCACCCACGAGAAGAAGGAAAGTGAACACGAGGAACAGGATCAGTGCATGCATTTGGAAATGAAGAAATCCAGTTGGCGGGCCGAGTCTTCTTTCCTTCCTCGAAAGGCGCATAACAATCTGTATGTGTTCAGGGGAGACGAAAAGAAAACCAGCCCTCCTTTTTCTTTTTCGGAAAGAAAATTCAGTCATTTCTACCTTTTCTGGACCTTCGCTGACCCTTTTGTCATGTTGTAGTCCAACAGAGAAGAGGGGGTTGTCAAGCTGGAGTACTGCACGAAGGATTGATTGAATGGTCGATTGGACACAGAGGGAAAGAGGGAGGGGAAAGAGGGAAACGGAGATAAAGGGATGAGAGGTAGGCACAAATATGGTCATTAGCACTGATGAGGAGCGAGAAAGAGAAGTGAACGAAACGGAAGGGGGGAGGGAATTGAGAGGCTCGCTTGGAATAGACACAACCAGCGACAAGTCGTCAGGACCATCTCTGCGCACAAAGATCAACCACCGCCCCCCCCCCCCCNNNCCACCCACCCCGAATCTCAGCAGCTCCGTCTCGAACAAATAATTCGAGGAAATCCAGGCCATGTGCGCCTCCTCTTCCATGGGGACCCTCCCGATCTTTCCTGCACCCACGCATGGACGTTCATTCGTCCGTGAAGGCGCGGCGCGAAGGAGAAAATCGTTTGAGTGTTCATTCACTTGCATTCACTCACAAACACACACACACGCACACACACATATAGAGGGGTAGAGAGAGACACACACACACGGACGCGCGCACGGAGAGAGAGAGGGAGAGAGAGGGACGAACAGAGATCGAAATACACTCGCGTCTTTTCTTTTCTCTTTTCTTGTGTCTGCTTTCCATCGAGACTTGCCCCTTTCTCGGTCTTCTACTTGCAACAGTTCACAGACAAACACACAGAGTGAGGCGGACAGCCGGTTGACGATCTCATTCACCTTTTGGCTGCATGCCTCCAAACAAGCATTACGGCTAGACAAATAGACCCGACGGAAAAGGAGAGACACGCATACCTGAGGCCGGATCGAGTACCCACACCTGGGAGAAGCCTCCTTCTCTTCCTGAGACCGCAATCTTGTTCTGCATGCACTCATTTGTTCATGTCGCACGAGAAGGGAATGGCAGAAAGGAAGGAAGGAAGGAAGGAAGGATGGGGACAGAGGGGCCGGAGGAAGAAATGAAATGACATGAAGCGGCGGGGCGATGGAACAAGAAAGGCGACGGACGAAAGACGAGCTGGAACAAAAAATCTACCTTGCTCCACCCATGAGTTTGCCACGCATGAGAAGCAGACCGAGCAGAAATACAATCAGGGTGACAGAGCAGGTGAGAGAGACCTTTTTTTTCTCTCTCTTGGATCCTCCAAGCCTCTCCCTTGATTGTCCATGAATCCATGCACCCTCTGTTTCCTTTCCTCACCGGCTGCATGTACACAGACAGGATCCCTCTCCTTCCTTTTTGTCCGTCCAAGCACCGACGGCCATACCGTTGAAAACTGTGCTCAGACAAGCATGACTGACATGCATGCAAGAGGAGATTCAAATCCGAAGAACTCAAGACAGACAGAGGCCCCCTCGAGATCGCTCAATTGAAGAGAAAGGGAAAAACGTCGTTGAATGCCCTCATCGATCCATTCACTCTCTCTCCCTCCCTCCCTCCCCCCCCCTCTCTCTCTTTGTTTCACACGCACACAACGCACCTTGAACGGCAGCAATCGTTTGTACTGCACAGCCGAGTTGTAGGGGAACAGTTCCTTCCAACTGGAAACTCCCGGACTCGAGATCGGAGTCCTGCATTTGTTTGCATACAGATACACACAAACACACAGACGAAAAAGCAATGAGTAGGCTAAGAGAGGGAGAGAGGATGAGACCTGCGAAAGAGAAAGACAGCTGAGCAGGTCTGCACAACAACTTTTACTTCTCCTGTCCAGCTTTGTTCCACACATCCCTTTTCTCTTTCTTGCGAAGAGATCAAACTGAAAACCAAAAGAGAGGAGGGACACCCCGTCTCGATCCTTCTCTCTCCGGCTTTATCATATTTCTGCTGATCCTTGTGTCTGGTTTGTCTGTTCTGTTTGGAAATCGGGCTAAAAAAAATCAAATGTGTGTCCCCACGCCCTTTCCTTCTCTGACCGACTTCATGATCTTCCCGTTTTTGGCCCCGTCCTTGTTGGTGACCATGTAGAAGGAGTCCCCCCAGTGCTCGACATCATACCGGAGCTGCGTGCACATGCACAGAGAAGAAAGGAAAGAAAATCTCCGTAAAAACGCAAAAACAAAACGGTTCATGCAACCAAAGGGTTTAATTTTATTCCCCGGCAAGAATCAAACGAGCACTTCCCGCTTTCTTTTTCACGGAAAAAAGCCCTCCAGTAGGATTTCAAAAAAAAAAACACGCAGACAGTAGAGCAAGCTGAAAGAAGACAACGGAGAGAGGACCGACGTCCGGCAGTCTCTTCTGCATGCACTTCACTTGCTGTGCGGCCTTCTTGTGCGCGTCGGCCCCCTTCACGTCCTGCACAAAGGGAGGCGAAAGCAAAAGAAAAGAAAGGAGAAAACGGAAAGCAAACAGGTGAAGATGCATGAAGGCAAAAGGTGTTTTCTTCATTTTATGCTTTTTAAAAACGAAAGGACCTCACTGGCAGGGAGATGGGAGAAGCACATTAAGTGATCTATCTCCCTCTCTTTGCGAGGATCGACTCAGGGAATATTTCAAATGACAAGACAGACAAGAAAGGAAAGCAAGAAGCACGCATACACTGTTGACAGCAGAAAAGAAAAATTAAAATCCGTGAGAGAACTCCCTACGCACCTTCAGATCCACGAACCAGTACTCGTCCTGCACTTTCGACCCAGTGCCAATGAGGAGAAATCGCCCGCTGTTTGATTTGTCGACACCCACCCTGCACACACACACACACACACTCACACACAAGCTGTTGTGTACATGCGCATTCTTCGATCTTGACGGAACATCGGAATGAGAGACAACGACCTCTACTTTGTCTGTGCAGAAAAAGAATGACAAAAATTCCACCCGACCGGACTCCAGATCCCAACAGATTCCGCGAAAGCAGAAAGAAAAAGTCCGCTCAACTAACCAAAAGCGCTTATCGTCCTCCGTGAAAAGGAGAATGTCGTCCGACTGAGGGGTACCGAGTGTGTGCATCCACACCTTGTGAGGTCTGCATGCATGCATGCATGTATTCAAAAAGATAAACTCATTCGACTGAATGGTTTGAGAAAAGGACAGGGGCAGACTCAGAGACGCGAGAAAGAAAAGAGGCGAAGGGCAAGGGAGCGGATCCGACGAGAGATGATCGAGAGAGGGAAGACCGAGAAATGATAGACGAAAGAAAAGACCTTCAAAAAGAGAGGTTCACACACAGACACACAAAGGGGTGAAGACGGATAGAGATAGCGAGATGGAGAGAAAGAGAAAGGGAGAGAGAGAGAGTCAAAGAATGAATAAGTCACTCTATGCACTCCCACCCAGGCCCTCACACGCCGACTCACCTGTGTTCTTCATCAAAGGTCTGCAACAAACAGAGTAGAAAGAAAGTACAGACGGTAAGCAAAAGAAGGCAGAGATGAGACTCGACTTGAAGGAAACACATGAGGAAATGGAACTTGACTGACCAAACCTTCTCACCTCCCCAGTAAGAAAAGACAACAGATGCTCGAAGAAAAAACGAAATTTCCCCCCAGAGGCTACAGAGGAGGGGGAAGGACATCTGGCCGTTCCACAGGGGAGCGTCACATTCAGAATGCAAAAAAGAGCCTGGCAGGAAAGCGGCAAAACAAGACCACAAGTGAAGACAATGCAAAATGAGAACTCGCCCTATGCATCGGCCTGCCTGCCACTGCCACTTGCCCCTCCCTCCCTCCCTCCCTCCCTCCCAGAGAACCAATCTGTGTGTGTGTGTGTGTGGTGAACTTCTCTTTTGCAGTTGGAGTTTTGTTGCCTGCCTGCCTGCCTGCCTGCCTGCCTGCCTGCCTGCTTGACTGACCAAGTAGAAGACTGTTGAGTTATCAGTCCCCCAAACGATTGTGCTGTCCACGTCCTTCAGCGTCTCTCCCCGGGGCTCCTCTGGAAACAAGTCTCTCTCGCAACACACATTCACACACATACATACACACATTAACATATGCACACACACACACACACACACACACAGAGAGAGAGAGAGAGAGAGAGAGACAGACACACACACAAATGCAATTAGAGACACTCGCACACACACTACAAAGCGGATGCGGTCCACACCAGAAAGTGAAAAATCGACGGGCCACGAGTCCGCAGACGAAGAAGTAAACGGAATGGCCTGCCTGCCACGGTGAATGAAAAGACAATTTGCAGTGTGCGCAAGGATCTCAAACAACCCTCAGCCGACTCACTTTCTCCGTCAGTCAACGGCCAGTCAGAAAAGAGGCTACAGAGACAAAAACGAGTCAGCAAGCAAAAGAAAAACAAGAATACACGAACGAAACGGACCTGTGCCCGCCACTCGGAAGAAAATTTCGTACGTCTCGTATCCTGCTCAGGCAGACGGTGTGAGAATTGCTCTTTGATGAACAGAACGTTTCTCTTGATGCACACTTCACTTGCAGAGGGGGGAAGCAGAGACGAATCAAAAGGCGCTTCTTCCGAGCCAAAAGAGGTCATCGAAAAGTCGATGGAACACAATCTGAGCAGCAGGGGCGCACATTTTCTCCAGCGCTCGGACACGCAGACATGGTTGCGTGATACCGAGACATGCAAAAAAATGAAGGACCGTCAAATCAAAAAGGGGGGGAGAAAGAACTGAACTGGAAGGAAAAGGAAACCATGCAGTCGTCGAAATATCATCTCGCTGCCGACGTACCCGAAAAGTCGGCAGAGATCCCCACAAGAGAGTGGTCAGGCGAGGGCTCCACGACTGCATTCATGAATGCTCGATCGAATTCATTCCAACAGACAGAGCTAGGGACACAGAGAGCGACCGAGACAGAGCAGATCTCTCTCTGGATGTGGAAGTGTGCGTATGTGTGTATTTTGGAGCAGTCAGACGCGCACATCACGGACAGAAATGGAGCCGGCATCGCAATCGGATACAGCATCAGGGAAAATTGAGAAAGAAAGAACCCAACAGGGATGGAGACTGAAAAGTGGCCATTCACGCGCACAAAAACGGTAAGCAGCTGATCAGCGAAAGTACGCAGGCGGGAAGATACACAGACAAGACAATGTTTCTTCTCCTCTTTTCTCCTTTTCCTCTCTTGACTCATAATTCAAAACAGACCAGACACACAGACCGCGCGACTGACACGAGGAAAGCCCACAGCAGAGACACAAAGAAGCAAGAAAAAGAAAGAGAAGTGTCAGTCACAAACCTCCCACATCCGTGTAGTTCTTTCCGACGGAGAGCCGATTCACGTCCAGGATCATCTCCTCTCCCTCAATGGGCGCCGTCTCGACCCCCGGCCTTTCCTTCCGGCAGTGGAATGGGTAGCTCTTGCCTTGCTCCGTGCGGGTGTAGTAGTAGTACCCGAGGCCTCGGGGGTATGGGAGCTGCTCATAATCGATGTGGTTGATACATGGTATGGGGCAGGAGAGCTTCAGAGCAATAAGAAAAGGGGGAAGGACAGCGAGAGTGAAAACCAGAGGGTTCCTTCTTCTTGTTTTCTCTCTCGGGTCGCCGCGAGGCAATTGCTTGCCTTCGCTTCCATTCTCTTCCATCGTCTCTTTGCTCTTTGCCTGACTGCCTGTCAGTTGACAGAGAGAGAGAGAGAGAGGATGATTGGCCGACCTTGCTTTCTGTCTCCAGCATGTGAGAGAGAAACTCCTGATAGATTTGCTCTTCAACTCCCTTGAGGGGAGCCATCTGGGCCTCTGTGTGTCTGTTCTCTTTCTCGATGTGGGCGATGATCTGAGGGCACACACACTCAGACACGCACACGCAGACACACAGACACACAGAGAGAGGGGGGGGGGGNGGGGGGGGGGGGAGGGGAGAGAAGAAGGAGAGAGAACTCCTTTTTAGGGGGTCTGTAGCCACGCTGAGAGTCCGTAAAGGCCCCCGGAAGGAAGAGAAGACCGGAAAGGGGGCGTGCATCCGCACATTTTCTTCCCCCCTTCTGCGAAAGATGACAGCAGAAACTCTTCAGGCAGGGGAGAATTCAAGTGAAAGAAAAGTGGGATTGCACGACGGGAAAGAGAACCTCATGAGACAACTTGAGGCAGAAATCCCCTTTCAATTGAAGTTACTCTCTCTATGTTCCCCTTCCACCCTCCCCTTTCCTTCCCTGTTCAGACTTTCTTTTCCTTTGCTGCCCCACCTTTGGATCCTTTCTGGTGTCGTCTCTCATCCAAAAGAAGGGGTCAGTCCGGACGACTGGGGGGTCCATCGGGTTGGGGCCTCTGCAGTTCTTGCACATAAAAGTCAGTCAGTCAGTCAGTCAGTGAGGCCCTTTCTCACGAATTAAGTTATTCATCAATTCATTCATTCAGCCATCCTTCCATTCACCAGTGGAGTCGCTTTGCCAGTCTGTCAGTTATTCAACTAGCCAGTCAATCAGCTACAGATGCACGCTCACGCACGACTTGCCAGCTGGAGAACGCACAGGCAGACGCACGCCTTTCAACATCGCATACAAACGGGAAATCTTTTGAAACTTCTTGGATGCCTCTTTCCCCAGCAGACCAGACTCCTTCCTGTCTTACGGTTGCATAGACTCAGATGCCAAGACTGCGTGTCTCGTTCGGCGTCCCCACACGGACCCCTTCCCTCGTCTTCACGCACTCATCCGAGGCATCACTCACTTAGCCGTCTCCTGCCTCGCCGTGTCAGTCCCGCTCTCCTGTTTTCTTTCTTCTTCCGACATTCGTTCACTTAAAGGCTACCAGCCAGTACAATTCAAACCCACAAGTCCTAGTGCATCAAGAGACCACGCCTGCCTCGGTTTCTGCTGATCTTCAACAGGACAAGATATAGTCACACAAACAGTCAGGCTGACCTATCCTCTCCTTCGACGTTCCCGAAGTAGACTCTCCGGATGATTTTCTCCGCCTTGGGTCCCTGCAACGCGGCGAAAGCTGCTTCTGCTCTTGCACGCGCAGCCATCAAAGTGCCTGCAGCGGCCACTGCCCCCACAGAGGCCGACAAGAGGCCGAGCGTCGTAGTCTTTCGATCCATCTTTGACTGCGTTTCCTTCAGAATCAGACTGAATGACACAATGAAGCCCAACCCGAAAAAAGAGTCACAGAAAAATGAAAGAAAGCAAAGTGACCAAAAAAGAGTCGTGAAACTGGACAGAAACACGCACATGCAGCCACCGGGATAGACGGGTGGAGCAGAGCCAGTTGCCCGCTCTGCGTAGTCAGGGTCAACAACAGACCTCAAGTTAACATCTGTTGCCTTATGTTGATGCCGCAATGACTGTGATCTTTCGCGCGTGGCGAGCGTAAAATCCTTCATGCATATGCCGGCCCGGGTCCTTTTCGGAGGTGATCATTGCCCGCGGGCCCCGCGGCCCAGTTTGCCCGTATGGTTCCCCAACTCAAAAATGTTGCATGCGCATGAATCACGGTCAGTCACTTTTCGCCGTATATACGTATCTTTCCCCACATCATGACTCACACGGTTGCCTCGATTGGTGTTCCTCGGCAGACGATATTTCTGCTGGGCACAGTCTTTCTTTCTTGCGAAGAATGCCTTGAGTAGCCTTGAAATCAATCACCAGATCTTCCGGACATTCGCTCTTGTTTATTTCTATCTCGAATCACCTCTTCATGACTAAGTCTTGCGCGTTGGAAGGAACGGTGTTCAGCTGTTAGACTCCACAGCTCACTTCTGCAAACAGGTATGAGGTTAAGGGAGTCGAGAAGCAAGTGCAGCCCAGGGAGGACTAATGCTGTCCCTCCGAGTGAGATGGTCCACTCGATGCACCTCTCCTGGGAGGGCGGGGGCACATATTCTCCTCCACAGGTGTTCAACGTCAGCGTGGAGGAGGCGCACCCCGAAAAAAGAAAGCCACGGATGCATCTTGACTATCTCAAGCGTACTGACCCAGGATGTATACAGAGTGGGAACTCTTCGGAGACCCAAAAGCTGCGGGAGGGCATCAAAACAGATTCCTTCTCAACAACACTGCCAAGTCCCACGAGACGAAGGTCAGTCACTCAGTTGCCCTCTCTCCGTTGTTTGGCTTTGCATATCCATCCACGGGACGAAGTGTGTGACAGTAAGCATTCATCAATCCCCAAATACTTCCAACTTTCTAAAGCTATGCACTCTATACCTGCAGTCGCTCCCTGAATGCCGTCAAGCTCCAGACAACGGCTTCGCCAGTCTCTCCAGCGGGAGGCAAAGGAAGAGAGTCGCCCAGCCCCTCTGAGAGACAGGTGTCTCTCTTTATTCCTTCCTGGGGCGATGGAATGGAGGTTTTCTCCTGTCTCGGCTGTCCGGCGCATGTTGAGGCCAGACAGAAGAATCAGACAGAGGGAGGCAACGAAGAGGATTTCTCTTTTACGGGCCACTCGAATGAAGCCGCGGAAACAACGGATGAAGGCTGGCAGGGAACGCGCCCCCCCAAGCACCACCCATGCAACCGGCTGGAAAGGGAAAGGGCAGCAGAGAAAGAACGGACAATCAAACTAGCCCAGCTCCGGTCAGAGGGGATAAATTAGGAAAACTCATCTATCATGATAAGAGTGTGAATGAACGCCCTCATGATAGGTAAATGGGGGGCGCGCCTGATGCCTCCCTGTAGTGTGCAGCTCTGAAAAAGCAAAATCAAGGGAACGGAGAACGAGAGTCTCTCCTTCAGATTTGGAGGCCCCAAGCCAGAGCCTTTCTGCGCGACTCAGTGACCTGGTCTACCTCTGACTCGCCAATGGAACACTTTTCTTCTTTCTTTGCCGTTCTTCTCTTTCACATCTCAGGATGCACGTCCCCTGCCGCTTTTTTTGTCCAGATTTTGAAAGCCAAGACTTGAACAAGCCGACGGGCAGAGCAGAGGCAGCTTTGAATAGAGCTCTTTCTTCTCCACCTACCTATCTCCTCTCCTTCCCTGCTTAGCTCTTCACTTCTACACCAAGACGAACACTTCACTGTTTCTCTGCAGTCCCGATGGCAGAACGGTAAAAGAAAAAGCGTGGCCCCCTGGGGTAGTCGGAGGGCACGACCAGCGAGTGAGAGACCAGGCTCTGCGAATGCAGGTACGTGAGGTGCTGGATGCATGGACAGCTCCATATGTGTCGAGGGAGGAACGGGGGGAGACTAGCTGTTTCGGTTTTATGCACGCACGCAAACCTGGAGCATGCACGCACAAAGCAAGCAGATAGGACGCAAATCTTCACATATGTTTGGAAAGACGTCTGTCTTGTCTGCTGAAGACGAATGCAGAAGTTGCAAACGGAAATGCGGGGAATGTCAATGCAACTCTTTTCTTTAATTTTCGAATACTTAGTTCCGGTGTCTACGTCTATCAATATGTATATATGTGCGCTCCACACAAGCGTGTGTGCATGTGCATCTCTCTTTGCAGGAAGCCATCCGCCGTCTAGAAATGAAATCAGACAACGAAGTCAGCCAGATGCAAGACCAGATCCTGGCTTTGGCGGATGAGTGCCCCGAGATGGAGAACATTCTCTCAGTGTCAGTCGGTAGAATTCTCTTCTTCTGTTGCGTTCATCTGAGTTGTGTACATGGGATCACAGCTTTCGCCGGCGAGTTTTGATTTTCGTCGGGAGAGCTGTTTTGGTGTCTTGTGTATGTGTGTGTGTGTGTGTGTGTGTGTGTGTGTGTGTCTGTGTGTGTGTGTGTGTCTGTGTGTGTGTGTGTGTCTGTGTGTGTGTGTGTGTGTGTGTGTGTGTCTGTGTGTCTGTGTGTCTGTCTGTCTGTCTGTCTGTCTGTTCTCTTTAGTGTCTCGCCGGTCCTGTCTGTGTGTGCGTGTGTAAAAGGTTTGTTTGAAAAACTCAACGACATGTTTTTGTGCTGTCTACGGGGTGCTTTAAGGGCACTGATCAGCAAAACTCTACGCTTCTTTATTTTCCTCACCTTCTTCGTCTTGTAATTCGCCGTGTCTTCCCTTGCTCTGTTTCGCATTTTATGTGGTCTGCGGTTTTCATGCATAACTGCAAAGTATGCATGTTGTTGTATCTATCAAAGAGGTACGCGCATGAATCTGTGTGACGATTTTTTTTTTTCAGCACGAGCATCCATCCGATCGCCTGTCCAACCCTCTTTGAAGTTCTCTTCCCTCGTCGTCCGTGTCTTTGGTTCATCCATTCATCTGTTCATACATGCAGCCCTTCTTTGTGTATTTCTTTTATTTTTTCCTCCTTTTATTTCCTTCGTGGATTTCTTCATATTTCTCCATTCCCACAGCCACACTCACCTTTCTTTTTTTCCTGTACCTCGATTTGTCCGATCTTGCTTTTGATTTTCCCCGTTCTGTTGGGCTCTTTGGAAAGCAGAGAGTCTAGCAAGCAAGACAACAGCAGCTTGAAAACCCGCTTTTTCATATGGCACCGGGATTTTTCCCTCCCTAACCATCCCTTCTCTTATGAAACAAACGCAAGATCTTGCTCACTCCCCCCCCCCCCCCC
>JAHBMJ010000499.1:42695-67277 GCA_018398765.1 Chromera velia | reverse complement strand
CCCCCCCCCCTCTGTTCGATCAGGATTAAGTTACACGCACAGAAGAGGTTGAGCTCCCTGGAGAAACACCACTACAGCACACATGTGCCCCGATGGACTCGGGAACTCCAACGGACAGTCGGCCCACAGGACAGACTCGTTCCAGTCCCCTCTGCTAGTCTTCCCTCCCTAGTCGCAACACAACTAAGCGAGGGTTTCACAGACCCCCAGACACACCACTTCTTCCAAAAGTATCCACACGCAGTCCCAGAAGATCTCCCGTCTCCGGCACAGCCTGAGATTGTCTCTCCGTCTCTCGCTGGCAGGTTGACCAAAGAGGCGCGCAGACTGAGCACCCAAATCCCGGGTGACAGAGCACTCTCACTCCCTGGGCCGACTGCCTTCGTTCCCCCCCACGGCCCAGCCGCCCCACTAGCGTCTTCTGCTGAGAGAGATAGGGGGGGAACGCGGGGGTTTTCCCGTGAGTCCTCTGCGAGAGGGCATCGGAAGGTCCCCAGAGTGCTGACGGTGCCTTCAAACTCCTCTCCCTTGGCTGCCCCCAAGTACAGATTTAAAGTGGAAAAACAGTCGGGAGTAGAGTTGTCAACTGAGGGTGCGCGGACGGTTACCGTCTCCACCCCTCTTCCTTCATCTGTCACTCCTGTGTTTTCCTCCTCAGGCACGTCCGCGTCTGGTGGGAGAGAGTCGCCTTCTCCTGCTTTCTTTAAGCAGGACGCTGGAGAGGCTGGGGGGAAACCTGGAGGGACTTGGAAGCTGTCACCACAGGTTCCGCATGTATTGTGTCCCCGTACTGTGTTCAGGGGAGCGGCCTTTACTGACTCTCCAGCTGCTTGTGAGGCAATGCAGAAAGACCCGGATTGTTTGTGGGCTTCTTCTGACAAGGACAGAATCCTGGCAGCAGAGAGAGAAGAGAGGAGAAAAGCAGAAGAGAAACTGTTCATGACAGGAGCACTGGCGGTGCAGTCTCTCCGCCCGTCTCAACAGTGGCCGGGGGTGTTCGTCCAAACGGGCGACGTCTCTTCATCTTCCGCTGCCCATCCTACAAGAAAGGAAGATTCCATGTCCCTCCATCCTCCAACAATTAGGCACGTCCCCCCGATAGTCAATCTTCCAAGGGAGGCTGCGGAAGAGAGGGCAACTGGGTGTGTGAGGGGAGTCCGTTTCCCTGTGAGCAAGCCGGAATGCCCTTGGCTTGCTGACCGTTTCATGTCTGCAGACCTTTCAGGAATTCGGAGAGTCTCTGAGGGGCTCAGGCAACTCGGTCGGACTCTTGCTGGATAGTCTTTCTCTTCTCTTCTCTTTTCTTTTTTTATTCGATCTCATGCAGGTGACGGGAGTGGTGAAAAAGAGGGGGCAGTCGGGGGTGGAGTGGGTGGGTTCTGGGAAGGGGAAAGGAGACTTTGTTTCGTTTGTGGAAGGGTGGGTTGGATGGGGGAGGGCAAAACAAAGATGTGAGGCAGAAATGAAAAATGTGAAAATTTCAGTGATTTCGTTGGAGCGTTCAACACGTTTGGGGTAGTGCGGTCACGCTGTCATCCAGGGGGAATGGCGTGACACAGTTGCGGCTTTCCTTTGCTTGGATTTTCAGAACGTGTCCGACTATGTTGAGATTGTGAATACTCAGGCTCCCGCCCTAATGGGACCTATAAGTGGCACAGCGTTTTCTAAATCGTTTCATGTGACGCACGTCTTTTGCTATTGACCCATTGCAATCAAAGGAAGCCGCTCTTTATTTCCCCTCGATCCACTACAAAGAAAATGAATTAATTCATATACACTGCCAGTGCCTGCGCCTGCCTTTCTCCCGAGGGCTTTCCACAAATGTACAGATCATGTGCCCCAACAGAGTCATTATAGGATTCAATAGTATGGAAAAGGAAAAGTTAGAAGATCTAAGGAAACTTGAATAGACCGAGAATCGTAACGTTTATATTTGAGTTAAAGTAAATATATTGTTACATTTTTGTAAACTAAGTCAAAATTCTAGTTTAAGTTTTAATATAAATTTCTATGGCATCTAATAACATCATGCCATTTATGTTTATGCCCTAAAATTTCTACGGGACTTTCTTTTATTTTGTTTAAATTTTAATGTGTTATGTTTCAATAAGTTCAATATATGCACTTTCTATTTTTAAGAAGAAAACCTAGCTACTATAAATAAGAACTTACTAGTAAGTATCTAGATACTGAGTACTAGGATAAGTATAAACCATGATGATCTGAATAAATTCTTAGAATTATAGTTGTCATATTATAAAAATGCTAGTAGCCTAGTACGTTAAAATGATGAAATATGACTCAGAAAACCTCCTACATACGATTTTAAAAATACAATATATATCTTGCTTATCCCATCTTATAATTGCCAGTGAGGACATACTTGAATTAAGTTCAATTTAATAACAAAATTCAGAATGAATGTATGAATGAATGAATAATTGACTAAGTAGGCATCTAGGTAGGCATATGATATTTAACGACTCTGATTAAGGCGCGGCTCAAAAGGCTTTTCAGAATTTATTCACAGACAGGATGCAAGTAGTTTTGCATCACCGAGGCAAAGTTGCAAGTTTCGCAGATCGAATGAGTACTCAGCCGACAACAGTGAATACACACGTTTGAATAATAATACGGATTCTGTACCATCTTCTTGCACAGGAGTGTGCTTGCACTCTATCATTCTGTACTCTCGCCCCCCTGTGACCCGAACACTGCACAACGTGTTGCCCCAAATCCTCTTCCCGTACTTCCCAGATTTCCCGTTCTTCTCATCCCTTCCCTTTTTCACCTCAATCTAAACAAACCCCACGCGTCTCCCATCTCGCTCTGTACAAACAAACACGCTATGCTCGTCTCCACATCTCTCTCGATTTATCCACCCGTCTTTCAGAAGGATCAAAAGGCAAAGTGAATTTTCTGCATAGTCGATCTTCAAGAGTCTCTCCCTCTGTCTCTTCCTTTCTACCTCTGTTTTCCAAGGACGGCAAGTCAATCTGTGAGGCTCTGGATGTCCTTCACCAACTGCTGGGGCACAGGAACTCCAGACGCCCTGAGGTCCCGACTGGCGAGGAAGTCCCTGACCTCCCCCAGAACCACTCTGGCCGTGTCCCACAGTTCCTGCATGCATGTAGAGGAAGGGAGCTAGGGCAGGAAGATGGACCAAGCATAATAGAGGGAAGGAAACGGATGAGATGCATGATGCACGCAGCTTTGTTGAGGTCTGCCCGATGCCTCTTCAGCACAGACAGATCTCAAGTACACCCGAAGAACAATCAGAAAGATTCTCCCCCCCCCCACCCCGTCTCTCCGAAAAGCTTTTATCATGTCCGCCTCCTCCTATCGGTACCACCAGCTCCCTCCCTCCCTCCATCCATCCACTCAACTCACGTTGCCTGCCCTCATGTTCTCTGCCGCGTTCAAGGCGTCCTGTCCCTGTCCCAATCCCAGCGCCCTTCTCAACCTGCACGAAAACAGACACAACAGACACGTCATGACACAGTCAGAAACAGACAGACTCCACACAGACACCTTTGAAAGAGGAAAGAAAAGAACGAGCGTTTCAGAGAGACAATAAGTCTGCAACCCTTGCTGGGGAGCCGCATTATTCCCGGCAGTCTAATGAAGTGAGCGGGTTTCCCCTCATTTACATTATCTGTCTACCAATCTCCTCTCAGCCTTCCCCCCACTCATAGTTTCAGCGACTGACCCTCTGTGCTCATTCACAATTTCTCTGTATCTTGCCTCCACCTTTTCAACCTCTTGGAGAACCTTGTCGGCGTCCTGTATGCACACAAGAAAGGAACGCAGAGAAAAAAGAGAAAATCAGCAGATTGATCAGAGGACAAAGAGAGTTCGCGCCGAATCTACCAGAGAAAAATAAGAATTATGCTAGAAGAAGAAGAAGAAGAAGACAAAACAAGAAACGTTGATAAGGAGGACGCACAGAGAAAAAGGAGCGCACCTTTTCCACGAGAAAGGGGAAAAAAAAAAAGACACGAAAGAACAGGGCGGAGCCCATTCGAGTACTTCAGTTCAAATTCAAAGTCCATCATGCCGCCCATTCTGTAATGAATGAATGAATGAATCCCTTCAAACTTTGACCAACTGGGTCCGTCCATCTGCCCCCTCCCCTTACCTCCAGAGCTTCCCTGTCTTCTTTTTGCCGTGCCCTCATCGCATCGTTCTCTTCACTCAGACGTCGCACCTCCTCACGCAAACCAATCACCAGACTTTCGTCTTCTTTCCTCTCCCCTGCCCTCACGCTTTCCAGTTCCGCTCTCAAATTTAAAATTTCTCGTCGAAGAACTGAAACGTCTGCACCACCACTAGCAGCAGCAGAAGACGACGGTTCCTCAGGCACATCTCCCCCCCCTCCTCTCCCCTGAGGGGCAGCTTTTGCTTTCCGCGACGCAACAGATGAGGCAGCCGGGCGACACCTCAGCCTGCCTACCTCTGCTTGCAACCTGCATGCGTGCATCATTGCAAACATGCAAATATCCATCACGTCGCTTGTATTCCTTCTTTATGTGAATGTCCACACGCACTTCCACTGGCAGACGGATGAAACGTGTACGAATGGATTCATGGAAAAGAAGCAACATTGATGACTGAAAGTCAAGACAGAACCTCGAACCGAAAAAGAAAGAAGGCACAGACACAAAGACACCCGTACTACTATTCCGATACACCGATGCAAGCGAGACGAGAAAGCAGGGTGTCGCAGAGTTGAATCACTCACTTTGAGTTTTCACTCTGCAGCTTCTCAGAAGCCCTCCGCAGTCCATCCACTACTGCCTCAAGTTCCCTCTCCCGTCCAGACTTCAACACAGGAGGAGGAATCCCCGAGGGACCAGACACTCCACCTCCCACTCCCGCGACTGCTGTGTGCGACTGCGTGAGGAGCTTGGCCTTCAGGGCCTGCGAGAGGGCGTCCAGTTCCGTCATCCTTCTCTCAAGACGAGACGAACGAGCCTCCGCAGTCTCTCTGCAAAGAGATCGATCCATCCATCGATCAGTCGAGTTGCTTCAAAATTAAAAAGAAATGCTTTCCTTTCGCGAACTCCCTCTGGCTGACTGACTGACTGACTTGTCAGAGAGTGCACCGTACTCAAGTCATTTCCATACACGGATCTCCGAACTCTTTCCCTCTCCCCCCTCCCCTTCCTGACAGACTGACTTGTCAAATAAGATCTCGAGGTTCGCCTGTTCAAGCCTCAGCTTCTCCTCAGTCTCTTGTTGCAATTCCCTCCTCAACGTCTCAAGAGATTCGCCCTGCCGAGCTATTTGACCTTGCAGAGTGGAACAGTAACGCTCTACCTGCATCCATCCATGCACCCAAAAATTCAACATTGAGCCACAGAAGTAAAAGGGTGCTGAATGGGAGTGCTCAAGAAACGAGCTTGTGACACGAGCCCGGCAAAGCGCCTCTCCATTTCGGGAACAGAACAAAGCAAAACATTTCCGCTGCATGCTCAGCGCCCCTCAACAGGCAGGCAGGCAGGCAGGCAGACAGACAACCAGACAGAACAGACAGACGGACAGACAGACAGACAGACGGACAGACAGACAGACAGACAGACAGACAGACAGACAGACGGACGGACAGACAGACAGACGGACAGACAGACAGACAGACAGACAGACAGACAGACGGACGGACAGACAGACAGACAGACAGACGGACAGACAGACGGACAGACAGACGGACAGACAGACAGACAGACAGACAGACAGACGGACGGACCGACGGACCGACGGACGGACAGACAGACAGACAGACAGACGGACAGACAGACAGACAGACAGACAGACAGACAGACGGACGGACCGACGGACCGACGGACGGACAGACAGACAGACAGACAGACAGACAGACGGACGGACAGACAGACAGACAGACAGACGGACAGACAGACAGACAGACAGACAGACAGACGGACAGACAGACAGACAGACAGACACAGACAGACGGACGGACGGACGGACGGACGGACAGACAGACAGACAGACAGACAGACAGACACACAGACAGACGGACAGACAGACAGACAGACGGACAGACAGACAGACAGACAGACAGACAGACGGACGGACGGATGGACGGACGGACAGACAGACAGACAGACAGACAGACAGACGGACGGACGGACGGACGGACAGACAGACAGACAGACAGACAGACAGACAGACACACAGACAGACCTTTAGAGCCATTGAACTTTCCCTGCCCCCCAGCCCCGCCTCCCTCTCTTCCCTCAAGTTCCTTTCTGCTTCTGCCCTCAACCTCCGCTCCTCCAGGAGTTCATTCTGGAGCCCCTCAGACCGCGCTCTCTCTGTCTGTACTCGTCTCTCCGTCTCCACCTCCGCGTGCCGCCTCAACCCGTCGTTTTCGTTCTCCAATTCATACAAACGCCTTCGAACCTGCAGAAGAATTGACAGGTATGCAAACGAAAACAAACGGAAATCCAACCATTGGTGGATGAAACATGATCAAGGGGACAGCACACAAACTGAAGCAGGGAGGCAGAAACAGAAGAGAATAAATGAAGCGGAAAGAAAGACAGGCAATGACAGGCTAAAGGAAAAAGAGAAACGGAACAAGGAACACCTCACCTCATCCTCTTTCACGAGGCTGTTGGCGACCCTGGAAAGCTCAACCCCTGCTGGCCCAGCAGCCCCTGCAACCAGCATGCGACCTTCGGCGGGCTTCGAATCTCCCGCCGCTCCCCTTTCTCTCTCCTGCGCCGCCTCTGCCTCTCGACGCCCCGGCGACGACACTGACGAGTAGGGACGGACGCGAGAATGAGGCGGCGCTGAAGGTGCCCCCGAAGCACCTCCTCCCCTCACGGCTGCTGTCCGGGGCCGCGTCTTCAGTTTTGCTGCCTCAGTCCTGGCAGCCTCTAGCTGGGTGCGCAACCTTGCCACCTCCGCCCTCGAGGTCTGCATTCATTCATGCAAAGAAACATCCATCCGACAGTGATTGCGTCAGCCAATTACTCCAGAAATCTACACGCCCAGAGAGAGAGAGAGAGAGAGAGAGAGAGGGCGAGCGAGCGAAAGTGACCAGAATGCACAAAGCGGGAGAGGGATACAGAAAATTCAAAAAGAAGCAGATATGCCAGAGATCAAGGAGGCGTTCCCACCACCCGCACCAATGCGCACCCAAACAAAATAAAGGATCCATCTTTTCGCCGGCATGATTCAAAAAGAGCAGCCCAATCCAATATCTCCCTCATCCATCCATCCATCCATCCACTGACCGCCAGGGATTCCTCCAATCTTCTCTGCTTCTGTGCTGCATCTGCAGACAGCGCAGGTGCGTGGGAGGGGGATGGAGGCCTCCGGTCGGGGCCCGACGGGGCCGCCGCACCTGTGCCCATCCTCCCTCGGTCAGACACGACTGGCGCTCCCGGAGTAGCTGCTACTGCACCAACCTGGCCCTCTGCCGTGGGGTTGAGGGCACTCGCCTGCTGTCTCGTTCTCAACTCCTGCCTCAGGGCTGCGTTCTCTTCCTCTGCCTGCCGAAGTCTTGCCTCGACTCCTCTCAGATCTCTGTCTCTGGAGGGAGAAAGGGAGGGAGAAGCGGGTGCACTGGAGTCTGGTCGGTCTCTCTGCCTCTGTCTCTGTGCAGACGGATATGGGGCAGAAGCAGCGGCACGACGAGTGGCCTCGTCCATAGCTGCTTGTAGTGTTTGGACTTTCTCTCGGAGATGCACATTCTGAACTGCCATCAGAGAACCTGAGGGACTCACACGAGCCTCTGCCGAGCTATCACGGGGAGAGGCGGCACGTGCTTGGGCAAGCTGTGCGTCCCTCCGGATCCGGTCAATTTCGTTTTCCAATGCGGCGACTCGTGCTTTGAGGCCCTCTGCCGTCTCTCTCAATTCCCTGTTCGCTTTCTTCAGAGCAGCATTCTCATTTGAGGACACCGCAAGGGATCCAGACAGCTCATCAACCTTCGAAATCAAAAGAGAGACATTCTTCTGATCCCCCCCACTGCCCCCCTCTTCCTTCTGTGCCCCTGGTGATGACGACGAGACTATTCGCGCACCCCTGAGAGACTCCAACTCCAATTTCGCAGCGCGCAACTCCTTCTGCAAGTCTTCGGTTTTGGGTCTGAGAACCAGCAACTCCTTTCTATCTGCCTCCAAAGCCTTCAGCCGTTCCATAACACCTGCCCCCCCCCCGTCTCCTGACACAGCCCCACCCGCTGCCGCGTGAAGAGTGTCGAGTTCCCTCCGGGCCGCTTGGAGCTGAGCAGTAACATCCTCCAGTTGGCCTGTCAGAATGCGCAGTGCCGTGGCGTTGGCCCGTGTGCCGGGTGCGGCGTCGAGTTCTCCTTCCCTCTCCCCTTCCGTGAGAGATCGGATGAGGGCCCGGAGCTCTTCGTTGGCGCGACTGGCCGACTCCAGCTGGACAGTCAGGGACCTCATCGCCTTCCTGCAAGCACCCATGCAGACACGCAGAGAGGCGGGGGGAAGGGGTGGACCTGGATTTTCTCCCAGCCCTTGCCTCCTTCTTCCTTGCGGAGAGAGGAAGCGGGATTCACAAAGCTTACGAAAAGAGAGAGAAGGGTAAAGTAGTCGATGGACGCACTGGAGAATTGAATGGGAAGCGGACGGATAGATGAAAGAAAGACTTCTGTGGATTCCCCCCCTCCCTCTAGCTGTCCCTCTTTTTCCCTCTTGTGCGTGTGCCTGCCTGCATATGATGGCTCTACTTGAAACACTCACAGCAGAAAGGGGAAGAGAGATGGATGCATAAGGGCGAGAGCGAGAACAGCAACGCACCTCTCTTGAGGGTCTGCCGAGTCCCTCGCACCTCTTCTCTCTTCAGCAAGTTGTCGCTCGAGTCTCTCAACCTGCTGACAGAGGAGACCGACCGCCCCCTTCTCCCCTTCCTCCTTTCTGCTGATTGAATCCTCGAGGAAACGATTCTTCTTCTCTAACCTCTCCACCTGCATGCATGCATGAGGCAAAGTGACCATCCAGAGACCAGAAAAGCAAAACAATTCAAATATCCGAGCCAGGTAGGTGGAGGGCTTTCAGAAAACAACGAAAGGTGTAGAAGGTCTTCTTGGAAACGTCAGTGAGATCACTTACGCTGAAGAATTTTTTCCTCTCTTTTCTCCTTTTTTCGTCTCCTCCATAGCTCCTTACGTCTTCTCTCTCCTCATCTTGTCACTCAAGCACTTCATGAGAAGGAAAGCAAAGGACGGGAAGAGAATGATAACTCTCAGACTTCTGCTTTCTTTCCTTTCCTGCAGACTAATTCTCGCTCGTTGCCCCAAAGTGCAGACAGACTGACTTTGAGTCGAAGTGTCTCTTCTGACTCTGCTTCCCTGGCCTCTCTCCGTTCCTCCCTCCTCTCGAGCCTGTCTTTGTCCTTCTGGAGACGCTCAAGTGCCCCCAGGAGGGAGGCAACGACTTCACCGTCATCGTCGTCGTCAGAAGAGACCTCGCCGCCACGCGACCTCCCTGCCCCTCTAGCTCGGCCTTCTCTCCGACGATGCTGCTTCTGCTGGGCACGTGCTCTCCAGGTTTCGATCCCTGCACTCAATTGAATTGAAAATTACATTTGAAATAGACAAGCGATCAGATGCAGATTAGAAAAAAAAGAGAGAGAACGGATTTTGTAGTAGGAATAAAAAAAGAAAAGACACGTTCAAAGCTCCGCTGTCAACTTCAATCCGATTCTTTGTCTCACTCTGTTCATGAATTATCTGTGCATTTTTTCACTTTCCGCCCTCTGGATTTCTTGTGCTCCTCTCTCTGATCCTTCTTTTCTCTGTTATCTCAGTGTCATGAGAGTCGGCAAGAAAGAAACTGCGACATCCGACCGACCTCCTTTGAGAATTTCATTTTCCTTTTTCAAAATGTCCAAATCGGAATCCAGCTGTCGTGTCAGCAGACGCAGAGCCTCCAGCTCCTCAGACCCCCCCCCTTCCCCTCCGTCTTTGGCTTTCTTTTGGATGCTCGTTGCATCTGCCGCCCTCTGCCTCTTCTCTTTCTCCAGATCTCGACGGAGCCGCGCGACTTCTTCTTGAAGCTTCGTGTTGGCACTCTGCACAGTAGAGAGCTCAGAGACGAGCGAACGGACTGCCACACCTCCCCGCAAATCCTCCTGTCTTATTTCAGCCGCAACGCGGAGAGGCGCAAGCAGTCCTGCCACTGCAAACAGACAGGTGCGTGCAGAAGAAGAAAAGACAAGACGTTAAAACATGTTAAGGAACACGCTGCTAGGAGGATCAAAGCATCGATGATGAGAGAGAGAAAGAATTCTGTCCTGATCCTCGCACACCCCGAATGGCTCATTCAAGAGAGAGACACAACAACCAAGGCATCCGTGCAATCCTCTTGCCTCCGTCCCTGCCCTGTCCTGACTGAAGGACTGACTGACTGACGTTCTGGGCTAAGCGGCGGGCCAGACTCAGCTCTTGCTGCCCTGAGTTCGCGTTCCGTCTCCGCAAGTTTCTTCTGGAGTTCGTCGACTTTGTCTGCCAATGTGTTGACCATTTGGGACGTGTCTGCCTGGCTCTGCTCTTTCTGTCCCTTCAGAGCGAGGACTTGAGACTCCAATTTCTTTCGCACTGCTGCATCTCCTGAAGACGAAGAGGCAGGCCCGAGCTTTGCACTGGCGGCAGCCTCATCTTTCAGTGCAGACTCGAGGAGGCTCTTGTGTTCTTCCAGAGACTTGATCTGAGCGTCCTTCTCGTCTAGCTGGGCTGTGAGGAAACGAATGACTTCCGTGTCTTCATCACCAGCAGCACCGCGTTTGGAGACGGCAGTGTCTCTCTTTCCGGGACCACTCCCCCTCTCTGCTTGGCTCTCCAAGGTGTCGAGTTTTGAAGCAAGAACTTTCAATGCATCTTCTGCCCCAACTTTTCCTTTTTGCAGTTCCTCCAGAGTTTTCTTAAGGAACGAATTTTCCATTTCGAGAGCTTTCATTTCCTTCCTCTCCTTCTCAAGCTCCCCTTGAAGGAACTCTTTCGCCTTCCCCTCTGCACGAGCATCCCCACCCTTGGCCTGTCCACCCTGTTGCCCCCTCTGAACACCCCCTCCAGATCCTGACCCGGCTGCCGCCATCTTCTCAAGACGTCTCGCACGCTCACGCAGCCGTGCGTTGTCCTCCTCCAGAGAACGGAGACTGTCACCAAGAGCTTTGGCGGCCTCCTCGGATATCCCGCGAGAGCCACGTGCATCTCGCGCTCGTGGGTCAGCTGAAAGCATGAATGTGCACACAAAAGTTGAAAGAGAGGTTGGAAGGCTGAGAAAGAATGAAGTGGCAGGGAATTCGGCTGCTGTTCTCATCACCAAGAAAGAAAGAAAAAAGGTCTCAAAGTATCTGAAACGAAGTGTTCAGAGAAAACGAGAACACAAAAGCCCAAAACCCCATGTCGAGCGACTGTTCGGAATCAGTTATGGAGAAGTAGAAAAGACTCGTCACATTCTTCCAAAGCAGACAAGGAAACTCTGAACAACTGACCCAGTAGTGCACGCGCGCTCTGCGCCTCTCGAAGCAGTTGGTCGTTTTCCGTCTCCAGACACTCCACACGTGAGGCCAAACTCTGCACGACCTCCATGGGCGCATCCACAAAGTCCTTCTGTCTGCGCTCTGCTTCATCAGCAAAAGCACTGAGCAGTCCCTCCAGACGCGAAACTTTCGACCTCTCCTGCTGCAACCTCGACAGGAGACGGGACCTCTCCTCCATGGCCTCCTTGTGTTTCTCCTTCTCAGTAGCAAGACCGGTCTGCAGATCGTCAATCTGCACACACACACACACACACACACACACACACACAGACAGAGAGAGAGAGAGAGAGAGAGAGAGAGACAGAGACAGAGAGAGGAGACACATATCTTCTGCGTCCTTCCGATCTCCTTTTGACCTCTTCTCAAGTGAATGAATCACGTCGAGAGGGTGGACAATCTTTCAGGTAGCAAAACGAGCACTTCCACTGTCCTCAGGAGAATTTGAAAAACCTTTTTCCATACAGCCAGAAAGGGATGCATGCAGACCAACCTGTTGGCTCAGATGGCGAATCACGCGTTCATTTGCAACCGCTTCCTCCAGCTTCTCCCTCATTGCCTCTAGCTCGGCCCTCTCCCTTTCTGATCGTTCCAACCGGATCTTCACCGCCTCTAACTCGGAACGAATATCTTCAAAATCCTTCTGCGCCGCCGTCAGACGCGATATCTCTGCATCCCTGACTGCTCTGTCTCGCAGTAGCTCCTCAATCTGCTCTCCCGAGGTCACGAGGACCGCACGGGCTCTTTGCAGTTCCTCATTCGCCTCTGCCCCCCCTTGTTTTGCCGTCTCTCTTGCCAGAGGTGTGATTCCAGTCTTCATTCTCCTGGAGGCCTCCCGGAGCTGCCTGACCTCTTCTTTCTGCAAAACAGAGACAGAGACAGAGACAAGAGAGGCAATGAATGCGTCACACACACAGACAAGAGAGCCAATGAATGCGTCTCTCTCTCTCTCTCTCACACACACACACACACACACACAACATTCCAGCCACCCACTTTTTCTGCCTGATAATTCCCGCTGTCAGACAAACCATTTGATTTCGTGGGCATTCGTTGAAGGCACAGCTGGAGTGCAACAAAAGCAGGTGAAGGCGGAAAGAAAGAAAGAAAGGAAGAACGATTAAAAATGGAGACCGGCATATTCGAAAAGTGACCCACCTACCGACCGACCGACTGACCAAGCTTTGTAGTTCTCTGGCCTGCTCTGCATAGGCCTTGGCGAGTCTGTCTGCTTCCTTTTCGGCTTGTTCTTTTGCCCTCTCTCTTTTCTTTTCTTCTTCTGTCGCCTTCAAAAGCTCCTGTATGAGCTCGTTGAACGCCTTGGTGAGTCTCTGCAGTTCCGCATCCTTCTCGGCGACCTGGTCTTTCAACTCTCTCACCCTCCTGCATTCATGCGCGGGTNGGGGGGGGGGGGGGGGTTCATGTAAGCAACAGTCTTCAGGTTACCGTATCTGGGACACATGGATTATGTGTGATCTGCTTTCACTTCCCCAACTCCTTTTCAAAAGCTCTGCTGGTCCTCTCTTTGTACCATACAGAAAAAACAGCATTTTCCCTAATCACTTGTGTACGCAAACGGGGAAGTGGAAATCAGGTGTCACTCCCCAGCACAGACGCGTCTTCCCTCCCTTCCTCTCTTCCCTCCTTGCTCTTTCACTGACTTGTTGATCAGTCGCTGGTGGTTCTTTTCGTCCGCCTTTTTCTCCAACTCCTTCTCCCTCTCCCTCACGGCAGCCAGCCGGGCTTCCATCTCGTCGAACAGAGCAGAGGCACGTTCCAGATCCTCCTCCCTCTCCTTCAGGGCCCCCCCCAGGCGGTCTATCAGCGCTCTCTGAGTCTCACATTCAGCCTCTTTCTCGGCAAGACGGGTCCGCACACTGCACCGACAGTTGACGAAAAAGGGAACATCGCAAGATTGCAAGTGGGCAAAATGAGGGTACAAAGAAAATCGGCGTGGAGATACATGCACCTGAAATCTTCCCAACAATGTCAATGTCGGTGAGAAAAGTGGACCCGGAAAAAACGCCTGGGCTGTTTTTCTTGCCAAAATCTGATGGAATCCTTCTGCATCGATTTCTCTTCCTTCTGCCACACTACACACGCGTATGCGCTCTCTTTCTGTGACGGGATGTGCAATGTCTGCTCCTGTGTGAAAGCTGCCTGTACTTTTCTGTTCTTGAAAGAACACTGGACCACTGGGACAGTTTTTTATTCAAAGGCCAAACGCTTCTAGCTGAAAAAACACGTACCGCTTGACAAGAGAACGGGGAGACGGAGGCGGGTGGATAGACTCCCTTCCGCCTGCACCATTCCGCTGCCCCTCTCTTCCTCTCTGCGGATCCCTTTGGGAAGGCTCCAAGGCTGTTGCTGCGAGAGCCCTTAAGTCCGTCTCGTCAATCGCTGAGTGGGCCGCCAGGTCTCTCCTCAGGGCGAGGGCCTCTTCTGCGCTCGCTCTCAACTGTTCCCTCAGGGCCTCCTCAGACACCCGGGCGCTCTCTACGATTGCCTCCTGCTGCTTCTTTGCCTGCTTCACCTCTGCGTCCCTGTCCCTGAGGAGTTTCTGGAGGACCTCCACTGAGTGCATCGCGGCGTTGCTCACTGCGAGAACGTTCTCGTCGGCCTCTCTGCCAACCTCGTCCTGCAGAGAACAAAGAAGAGATAACAGCACGAAAGAGGAGGAAGTATGCATCATCAGGCTCCTTCAGAGGTTGCTTCTAAAAGATGAGATTCGCAGGATGTCGTCATGGAGCAAGGGGAAAAAACGAGACGCTGTCACGGTCGCCTCATCCTACCAGTACCAAGCGCGCCTGCCTTCTCTCAAGAGCGGTATTCTGCTCACAAGAAGTTGAAAGAAAAAAAGCACAAGCCTGTCGAGAAAACAGACAAGCGTTTCGCTCCAAGGAAGACGGGAAATAAGCAACCCCACCGACGGACCCTGATCTGTTTGAAGATGTCCAGATTTTTCACGTCCCGTGCGTTCCCTCCGAGAATGTCCCTCTTCAATTTCTCCATCGCCACCTCCCTTTCAGCTGCCCTGTCAGTTGCCTTCTTCAGATCCTCTCTTGCAAGCTTCAACTGAATCTGCAGGTACAAAAGGAGATCGACAGACAGATGCACATGCACAGATACATGAAACCAAGACCCGCACTGCAAAAATGAGGCGATGCACACAACCAACCTCCGTACAGAAAGAAGGAAGGAAAGGTTTCAACAATGCATCTCTGCGTTCTTGAAAGAATAAGAGGTATTGAGAAAGTAGGGGTATCCAAATCAGAGCGACAGACAGGAAAGCAGGGAGGCGCGCAGCCAGGTAAGGAGACACACACCAACACGCACCTCGAGCTCGGATATTTTTCTGATTGCCTTCTTGTGGCTGGTCCGTAGTTCCTCGAACAGAGTCTCCTGCTGCTGTGCTCTCGCTTTCGCTGCTCCCTTGAAGACGGCAAGCCCCCCTCCGTCTGCAGTAGAGTTGAGGAGAGGAACCAAGAGGAAGGAAAGAATGCAACGAAAAACAGATGGAAGAGTATTCCCGACAGACAGCTGGTGTGGCCAACTGGCGATACGCAAAGTAAAAAGAGTGTGGAGAGAGAGAGAGAGAAGCAGGGCAAAGTTTCAGGACAACCTGAGGAAGGGGGACCTGTCTTTATCTCTGTCTCTGTCCCTGTCTCTGTCTGCCTACCTGGGTCAAATCCCTGAGCCCTCAGCGCCATCTTCTGCGCCTCTTCAAGCTTCGTTCTCCAGACACCCTCCTGCACACACACTCATGAAGATAGAAAAGGGGCAAAGAAAAGGGAGCACGAAGAAAACGCTTGGAACGACCAGAAAAAGAAAAGACCAGAGGCTGAAAGATGCACCGGCCCCCTTTCCACTCTACTTACTCACCGTCTCCCGTCTGATGATTCGGATAGTCGATTCGATGGCTTTCTTTCTGCCTACACGACGTCCATGCATACCTGCTTCTCGAGTTTGTTTTCCCAGTCTGCCAGTTGTTCGTGGAGACTCTCGATCGCCCTCTCCTTCTCCATCGCCGCCTGCTGGAGGGCCGCCACCCTCTCCCTCTCGATCTCTGCAGCACGCCTCTGACGGAGTTCACTCAGCTTGAGGTCACGCAGACTTGCACCCAGGTCTTCAAACTTTTTCTCCATGCCGTCGGCACCTGCACACAAACAAACACGCCACGGGCCATGCCAAATAGTTACACGATCAAATCCCCACTATTCTTTCAACACAATTTGCCGACCCAGACTTTGTCCGACCGTAAAGATACTCCTCAAGGCGAAGCACGCAAACTCAAAGCGACACATTGTGCAGACACGTCTGACAGAGACAGCGAAAGACGGGAGGAAAATGGACAACTGACCAGTCTCCTTGAAAGCTCTGTACAACTGTTCACTGATGTCCTGCCGCACTTCCCTTGCCTTAGCATCCAATTCAGCCCTCTCTTGCAGCTTCGCCTTCTCTTCCCGCTCTTTCAGAAGTTGAGCCTGAAGGCAGAATGGATGGAAAGCAGGAGGGCGAATTGAACTCAACGTAAATGGGCTGGCCAGGGCCTGAGAAGTGGCTCAACTGCTTAAGCCATCAACATCATCTCATCTTCTCCTTGATTTTTTTCTCGTCTTTGAGCGAAAATGACTTTGATGCATCTTTCCTACAGAGAACGGAGCTCGCGGAAAAGAAACAAGAAATGATGCAGTCGGGTTCTCCTGATACAGAAACGGAAATGAGAGCGAGAACTGCATCAACAGACAGAGAAAAGGGGAGTGAGAGGGACAGAGAAATCGTGGCAGAGCGTGACTGACCTGTGTATGTGAAAGCTTCTCTGCAACCTCTTCCATTCGCATCGCCATCTCTTCCGCCCTCTGTACTGACACACATGCCACCACTTTGCCCTTCAAGTTGCTGTTCTCTTTTTCGGTCTCAGCTAGACGGAGCGCCACGCTTCTCGCCTCCCTGTCCCTGTCGTCTTCCGCTCTCTCCGCCGTCTCCTCCAGCCTTCTGTAGTCCTCTCGCATCGCCTGGATTCCTGACCTCAGGGCCTGCATGTGCATGTGAGCGGAGAGAAGAGAAAAAAAGAGAAGAAACAAATATACAGGCGTTGGGCAAAAGCTTGCAAATGCCTCCCTGGACTGTGGTCTCTTTCCTTCTGGTCCTATTCGGAAGGGATGCAAACAAAAGGAGTGCTTGATTGTCTCCATGCAATCGCCATCGTTGCACTTTCTTGTTGATTCCTCCGGAGCAGCATGAGAAAAAAACGAGTGCATAACCAGAAAGAAAAAAGGTCCCGGAAAGGAGCAGACTGGTGAGGGAAGACAGAAGCAGTCCGCGTACCGAGGCATGGCTCTTGACGGATGTCAAGTGCCACTGGGTCACGAGCAGCTTCCGTTGCATTGAACCCAGCTGAGCCAGTTCCTGGTTTGAAGATTTCAAGTCCTGTTTGGTTTTCATAAACAGAAACAGAGAGGCAGGGTGGAAGAGAAAGTGCGGATGCGAGCAGGAATTGCTACGAGGGGAATGTGGTGGACACCCAACGAGAAGGCAAGCGTGTCTTCCAGAAAGCCAGGAAGAGGCAGAAAGAAAAGACGATGGAACGGAAATGAGCCATGCAGGATGCTTGTATACCTTTTGAGTATTGGCGCAAACGAAAATCAAATTTGGACCTTCATGTTCCACGCAAGAATGACTAGACAAAAGTCGAGCTCGCAAAGGTAGAGAAAATCCGAAGACATGAAAAACGGGAGGGAGGGAGGGAGAATGCAAGAAAGAGTTGCTCACGGAAGAAAGCTTTAGATATGTATATATCTTTGTTTCCTGTGACCTCTTTGCATCCCTCTCACCTGCAGAGCCGTGAGCCCCTCGGACAGCTCTCTGGCCTCGTCCCGCCGTCTCCGTGCGACCAGGTCCAGGGCACACGCCTGGCGCTCAGCAATTCGGAAGAGATCCCGGAAGTGTCCCACCCTGCAGCCATGCGCAGAGAGAGAGAGAGAGAGAGAGAGAGAGAGGACTTTCACGAGTCACACAAAACCGAAACGTGAAAAGAATGAAAACGGATGTCACCCCTCTCTCTCTTCCTTGTTCGCTGTCCGTCTGCCTGTCAAGAACTCTGCCTGGCTGTCAGTCTGCGGGCGGATGCACTTTTATCCTGTCACTTTCTCTTCCCTTCCCCCGGCTCTTTGCTCTCCCCTTCCCCCTTACCTGTCATGAAGAGTCTCGTGATCCCTTCTGAGGTTGTCTCTCTCAATCAGGGCCTCCTCCACCCTCCGGACCTCCACGTAGTCTGTCTGAAGGAGGTGTTCTGCCTTCACTCTTCTGCTCCTCTCCCTTAGAAGATCCTCCGATACCCTCGCCAGGTCCTCCTCAAGTTCCTCCGACTGCCTCTCCAAACGTCTCTGTGTGCCCTGAGACGCCTGCAGCTTCTGCTCCAACACCGCCAGACGTCGACGAGCTGCAGCCTCGCGACCCTCCGCCATGAACAGCTGGATGTCCGCCTCCGTACTTGTTGTTGCCCCTCCTCCTACACCTCCACCAGCGTTTCCGGGGAGGGCCAACGCAGTCTGACCTCCCTCGGTAGCGCCGTCTGTCTGTGCCCCATCTCGAGTCTGTCCAGGTCTCCGTCTGCGCTTCCACCTGTTTCGTCGGAAGGACTGTTGAATCGTCACGGCAGACCTGCAAAGGACAGGCGTGCAGAAAAATGTTTGTGCGCTGGTTTTTTAAAATAGCGGCCATGCTACGCTGAAGCGCTGGAGAGAGAACCCTCTGTTTCTTCTTGGCACTGCGAATGAAAATACCAAAACAGAAGCATGCACGAAAAAAAAAGTTTCTGAGCCGACCAAACAATCCCAGGGCGAAAGGAAAACAGGAAGGAAATACCAATGAACGACCATGCACGAAGACCCAGATCTCTTAGCAGGGTGGACGTAGAGAGAGAGAAGTTTAGCAGAGGAGATCCTTCCAGCCGAATTCCTTCAGCTCACTCAACCACTCGACACAGACTACCGACGTTTGTCTCTTGACGAAATTACCAAATCTCTCGACCAGGGCGTCTTTCCAGAGGCCCTCGGATGGCGGGATGTCGTCTGGAAGTTCTCTCTGCCTCTCTGCTGCCTGGTCCCTTTCTTCATCCCCCTCCAGATCCTTTCCTGACACAAACAAATCAAAAAGTAAATCCGCCCTCTTGGAGGAGCAACGAGGGTACAGAGTCACACAGGCTTTGCGGAATTCCAATCTCGTGACGATACCATCGTTGTCGGGGTCGAAGAGGTTCAGTGCAGCCTGGAGGGAGAGACCCTCCTTCAAAATCACAGAATTCAACTCTAAAGCAAGTTTGATCTCCTCTCCCATCATCTCTTGTCTGTGCTTCCTCAACCGTTCTCGTCTCTTCTCGGCAGCTCCCGTCAATTCCTCCTCGTCCTCCTCTGCACTTCCTGCCCCCCCACCTCCGTGACCACAGTCCATCGGGGCCGCCGCTGCAGCCGCACTGAGTTTCTCTCTGATCAACTGCAAGACCAAATCCGCAGGTGCCTGGAACGGTTTGGCCCCCTCCTTTCTGCCTCTCTTTCGTGCTTGTTTCTTCTTCCTGCGCTTCATGAGAGAAGGAGACGGCTTGACCGCCTTCTGAAGTGCAGAGTCCCCTGCCGCCTGCGGATCTGAGGTCCCCGCCTCAGGCAGAGGAGCCAGCCCCCCAGGAAGGGCGTCCCCCCTCTCGGGCTCTGGGCGGTTCTCGGGGTCCATTCCGAGAAAGCCGCACACCTGAAGGGACGGGCACAATCAACAATTGAGAAGAGTCTCCAGTGAACAACAATCCCTTTTGAATTGCATGCGGATGATCGTCACTTTCCAGTTTGAGAAGACGCTAAGCTTGAAGAGAAAAATGAAAGACGAAAAAGAAAAATGAGAGAAGGATCCGACTCGAAACTTAGTGTACCTGAACCCTGCAGGTTTCAGAGCGATGTCATCCTATTTTTCTCACATTTTGTGCGCCGAGGGTCCCCCCTGGTGTTTGCAGGAAAAGAAATAAAGAAACTGCTCTTCGCCTTTCCTTTCCTCTTCCTTTTCTGAGTTGGCACGGAGACACAGCTCCTGTCGCCCCTTCTTGCAGAATGCATATCTTTTCGGATGTCTTGTGCAAAACACGTCCTCTGAGCACCCCAGCAATGTGCATCTGTCTCCTTTAATTAATTAGCTTTTTCCCTTAATTAGCTTTAATTGTGCAATGTGCATCTGTCTCTCCTCCTCCGTTCTCTTCTCTCTCATGCAATTGCACCCATTCTCTCTCATGCAAACCCATTCTCTCTCATGCAAACCCATTCTCTCTCATGCAAACCCATTCTCTCTCATGCAAACCCATTCTCTCTCATGCAAACCCATTCTCATGCAATTGCACCCATTCTCTCTCATGCAAACCCATTCTCTCTCATGCAAACCCATTCTCATGCAAACCCATTCTCATGCAAACCCATTCTCTCTCATGCAAACCCATTCTCTCTCATGCAAACCCATTCTCATGCAAACCCACTTACCTCTGCGAATTCGTTCTTGAGCAGAGGAGGAGACAGGACGTTCTTGAGGACCCTCTCGATCTCGTCACAGTCCACCACAGACTCGGGGGGAGCTGAGGGGAAAATTGTCCGCACGAAATCATCCGGAGTCATGCCCCGCGTCCGAAGGGAGTCCAGCAGACGAACGAAGAACTCTTCTTCTCCAGACAAAACGCGCAGGCCGAAAAGACGCAGGCGGGAGAGAACAGCGTCAAGAGGAAGAAACTTCTCGCTGGTCGGGCTGCAAAGAGAAATAATGAATCAAAAATAAAATGTGCGTATTCCACTTTGCGCTGTGCGCGTGAGCACGAATAGAGCACAACACAAAGCAGCCTGCTTGCCGTACTCTGAATCCCGTTGAGAGGAAGTCTCCCCGACGCCCGCACAAACACGCCGTTTCCCTGCCACGAAACACGTAAAAGGACATTCAACAACCAAAAGTCTGAGAGCAAAGCACTGATTCATTTTATGGACACAAACAGCGAGGTGACTCAAGGAAAAGAAAGCACCCACCTGCTGCAACTCTGCATGAAGAGATTCCGAGTCCGTTTATCTGGGACCACCCGAAGCTTGGCGAAGAAAGCCCAGAGGCCATCACGGGAGATTTTACCTCCAGCAGCCTGACAACAGACGCACGAGCCCACATAGCGGCAGAATTGTGTCAGAGCAGACGCCAAGTCATAATTCACAAAAACGAGAGACTGAAAGAAATAGGGCAGAAGAGGAAATGCGGCGCTGAAAAGCCACATCGCATTGCAGGCCCGCCTGCCCCACTGCATGTCTCCAGTCATCCATGCAGCTGATGACACACACGCACACGGCACCAACAAAATCCATGCAGACCCCTAGCCATTGACTTCAACGCAGGGCATGCAGAGAGCCAAATGCGCGACGGACACCTCAAAGGTCGACGACGGGCAGGCAAATGTTTGCGCTCAAAAAGAATTGTGCTCAAAACCCCTCCCCACACAAACAGACAGACAGACAGAAGACAGACTCACTCCTGTCGAATCCATCGCAGCGAACTCGCACAGGTCTCTCTCAAATGCCAGATAGGACGCGATGCCTGCTTCCCTGAGTTGTCTGACGACTCTCCGACAGGCCTGGGACTGCAGTCGGAAGTCGGGGTCCAGATTTTCCAGACGGCTTCGAAGGGCAGTCATCTCCGTCTCCGTCTCTCCTTGCAAGAGCTTCAGCAGAGCATTGGCGTCCCTCACCTCCTGTGCACAGAACAGAAAAGGACGTGAACACACACACACACACACACACACACACAGAGACAGAGAGAGAGAGAGAGAGAGAGAGAGGCAAGTGCATACACACACAGAGACGCGGCCCTGCATGAACGAGGAGGCTTCTCCGTCTATCTTCCCGCCCCCTTCATTCAAACTCGAACACAAATATTACATGTACCTTGCTCTCTCTTTCCTCTTTCAGTCTCTTCTGAGCTCAAACCGACCGTTCGTGGAAGGAACGACGCACACAAAGATGTTTTCACTGGTCAGCGTTTGTCATGTCTCCGTCACATTGCCCCCACGGCACCCATCCAAACGCCCAATACAGCTGCAAGACCCTGCCGACTCATTTCTCAGCATCCCAGAACTTCCAACTACCGAACCTACCGACCGACCGACCTGCATTTCCAATAGAGAGGCCTGTATATCCGCTCTCTGAGACAACAGACGCGTTTGCCTCTTCAGCAGTTCGGCGCATCGAAGTTCCTGCATGCAACCAACATCGAGGGGAAAGGAGGAAGGAAGGTCACAGACATCAAAGCGAAGAAGACAATAAAAAGATAAACAAATGAAGAAGAACCGCAGTGTAACGTCCCCCACTTACTATTGATACTGGCTTTCAGTTGCGTATGCAATCTTCGACTCAAGAAACACAAAATAATTCCGCGCAGAATCTTTCTGCTCCTTGGATACGAAAGTCAATTCCTGGACACATATCGATATGACATCCATACAGAGACCAGAGTGGACTGGCGGAAAAAGATAGAGGAAACTCGAGAATGAATAGAGAAACGATGTCTTGCCACCTTATTCGCAGGCAGACAGGCAGGCAGGCAGGCAGACAGACAGGCAGGCAAGCGAACCTGAAGATCCTTCTGTCTCGCCAACAGTTCATGGTCAGCTTTGCCGACGGTCTCCCTTTGTCGTTGATGGAACCCCCTGCACGGACACAGCCAAAGACACAAATGAGATCAACACACGCACCCACACACACCCACAGAGAGAGAGAGAGAGTGAGTGAGTGAGTGAGAGAGAGAGAGAGATGAAGAGACATCTCCAAAAGACTGTTTTCCTTTTCCTAGCCTTGTCGTGGAGACGTGCACTCAAAGACGCGCCCGAAGAAGTTCAATTCGGCTTGCACGCCCTACCACCACCTGAGAAATTCTCCTGAAGCTTCAATTGTTTTTCCACACAAAAACCAACGCGGGCAAATGTTGCAATGGAAGCAGGAAAGTCCCACCCACCTGATCACATTGGAAGCTCTCTTCTTGTATGCAGCCAGTTGTCCCACTCTCTTCTGGAGGAATGACGCAACCTCCGCGTGCTCCTGCTCCAGGCTGTCGTTGGCTTTCTGCAGCGCTCTGTGTTCCTGTCTCTCTACCTCCAGTTTCCTTGCGAGGACGCTTTCGTTCCCCTCAGCAGCAGCCAGACGCTCGAGAAGCTCAAATCTGACACGCTCGTCTTCCGATTTCAGAGAATCGTACTGGAAGCTCAACTGCAAAACGGCAAAAAAAACGGTGGAAGGGAAACATTTTCTTTGATTCACAGATGCAGACATACATACAGACAGACAGACAGACAGAGAGTTGCAGATGATCCTTCCTCGGCCCTTTGAGCCGTGACAGCATGCAACCAGCCGAGTGGTCAACAAACAACAAAAGGGAAGGGAGCCACATGCGCAGAAAGAGAGACTGAGAGACAGAGAGACAGAGAGAGGGGCGCACACAGACAAAAAAAGAGCCCATCCACCAACCCTTTCTCTGAGGAGGTCCCTCTCCTTTGCGACAACCGCCCGTCCTTCCTCAGCACGACGAAGCGCTTCTCTCATTTCCGACAGCTCTTCTTCAAATTGCCTCTTCTTCTGCACACACACACACACACACACACACACACACACACACAAACAAGAGGAAGGGAGATAACGGCGGGATAATTGAAGGAGAGATTGGCAATGCCGGCATCACTCGACTGAAGAAATTTGGCAAAAATGTGTTTGCGTAGTAGTTCAGATAGACCTCTTGATTGGGGGAGGTCAAATGTGCAGCAGATGAAAAAAATGCTGAAAGAAGGAAAGGACCGTGGGGAGACACGTAAGAAGAGCACACGGGGATTAGCGGCTCGGCTCGCTCAGAAAGAAAGCTGATTGTTTGATGTCATGAGAATTACTCTGTGAGGGAGCGAAGTTTTCTTTTCTTTTCTCAGTCATTGGACGTCTGTCTGTCTGTCTTTCTGCCTCAATTCCTGACCTTGAAGTAGTCGGTGTAGAGAACTTCCTGTTGAGCGACTGCCTTATCAAATTGGCCCTCGAGATGCTCGGTGTCCTGCAGAGACAGACAGACCATATGTTTCTTCTTCAGAGACAGACAGACAGACAGACAGACAGAAGGCGGGCATGCGGAGAGGCTAGATTCAGACACACAGTCATTTTGTCCGTCACACTTAGACGCGTTTTTTTCTGTCACTAAGCCTGACTTTCTCGTCCGACAGCATTCATGTAGCTCCCGTCTTTCAGTCCCTCTCCTAGATGCTCTGGATGTTTTCTTTCTCCTTTTTCGTCCTCTTGCTTCCTTCCACTGTCTTTGTTGGCAAAAGAAAGAAAGATGGGGACCCCCTCCTTATTCCACCCACCCTCCCCGCCACACTGACTGACACTCTTCAGGTATTTGTTGGTCTCCTGCAACCTTCTGATTTCCTCCATTGCCTCCACCAGCTGAGCGTAGAGGGTGTCGAGAGACCCACAGGCCTCCTGGACCTCAAAAGGGACAGCGATCTGCCGCCCCAGGGAGAACGAGTACGCAGTGGGAGCAGACGAGAGACCTGCGGGCAGGGGGAGGAAGGGAGGGGGGAAGAAAATGTGGGTACACACACACACACACTCACGTGCGCACACATGGGCACACGCACAAACGCACAAACAGACACACCGGCAGACGGAAAGACAACCGGGAGGCAGCCAAACAAAACCAGACGAGCCCAACCAACCAACCGACAGACCAACCTGTGAGATTGGGAATTGGCACAGGAGGGAAGCTTTCGACGTCAATCCCCCTCCTTCCGTCCCCGCCTCCCCCCAGCAGTCTGCCCATTGCATACTCCCTCAGTGCATCCTGAGACCGCGGTACTGCGGCACCAGCACCCGCAGGCAGAGCCATCTGCTGGGGTCCAGCCTGTCCCTGTCTCTGCAGAGCGAGGCCGCCCTGTGCCCTCGCCAGCTCTCCCTGTTTCAGGGACGAGTGGAGAATCGATAGCTGCACACACATACACACACAGAGGGGGGGGGG
>JAHBMJ010000499.1:31064-42377 GCA_018398765.1 Chromera velia | reverse complement strand
GGGGGGGGGGGGGGTCAAAAAGAAGTACAAAATAAAATTGGGGTGCTTGAAGAACCCGGTTAGAGCGTGTTCGGAAGAGAACGTTTTTGCATTTTCCTTTCAGGGCACTGCTGCTCTTTTGAGATCGAGTTTGAAACAAAGATGAAAGACAACAAACTAAAACAAAAAGCAGACATGAACAAACACACAGAGAGTTTCTCCCTCTCTACCCGTACACCGACCGACACAGCTCTACAGAAAAATTTCGTTCACCAACGTACTTCGTGCAGTACCAGTTCCATGTCTTGTTTCTGCGTGTCTCTGCCTTCTTGAATCTTCCGATTGCTGTCCTCCAGAAGATCACCCAGCCTCTGGAGTGCACTTCCCATCCGCTCGTTTTCTTCTCTCAAGGCGTCGTTCTGTTCTTCCAGAGAGGTCACGCGCTCTGTTGCCTCGACCACCTGCTGAACTTTCAGGTCCACGTGGCGCGCAAGTTCCTTCTCGGCCTGCATGCAGGGGGAAAACAGAATCACACGGTACGCCAGACTATTCTATGCGATTCTTCTTCTTGTACGTACCTTCGGCTTTCTCTTAGAGGAGAAAAAATGCCATTAGAAGAACGGAACAAAAAATAGAGAGGAGTAGAACCACGGCATAAAGAGAGCACCCTCGGGGAAGGGAAAGGAGCTAGCTGCACAGTCAGAACGCCCTTTGAGCCATGCATGTGTAAGTAGAACAAGCATGTCGGCATACATTTGATACCATCGAAAAGTGAAAAAAATGCCTGCACCAGAACAAGAACCACCCAGACCCCCCCAGTGTGCAAAGGAATTCCGTTTCCCCACAAATCGCTCCCAACTGACCTCTCGCTCCTTATCTTGCAGCCGGCGCGCCAAATCATCTACCTGCACGACGGCGATAAAGAAGGAGAGAGCAGGACAGAAATGTTTATGCACTAGTTTTTCTTCCTCGCACTGTCCACCTGTCTCACGAACGTGAGAGACTTCCGTCGAATGAGAGAATGAGAGAAATGAGAACCTTGAAAGTCGAGTGAGAGAATGAGAGAAATGAGAACCTTGAAAGTTGAATGAGAGAATGAGAGAAATGAGAACCTTGAAAGTTGAATGAGAGAAGCCTCGCCCTACATCATCTGATCACAATGTCCTTCCCAGTCCAAGTCTGTTCCTTCCAAGCTACATGAAGAGACTTAGGGCCATCCCTCGTGCTTTTCCCACTTCAGCTTGAGTCTCCCTCCCTCCCTCCTTCCCTTCCTTCATCGCATCTGACCGACCTGCTTTTTCAGCTCAACGCTGCGATCGTCCAAGGGGAGCTTGATGACGCCCCGACGGAGAGAGTCTGCAAACGCTTCCACCTGCAACGGGGGAGGAGAGGAGACAGATCGAATATTCGAAGCAGTGGGCGAAAGAAACCATCGCAGCCGACCAATCAAAGCATAAGGAGAGTCGACTTGAAGATTTACCCGAAAGCGAAAAGAGAGAAAAACCTTCCCTAAAGTACCAGATAATTCAAAGAAAAGGAACAACATAGAACACAAACGACTTGCCTGCAACATCTGGTCTGCTGAGAGTCCATGGAATACGACAGCCTTGTGAGCAGTAAGGGAGGCCATCGACCGCAACTTCATTCGAAGTTCCACTCTCTCTTCCTCCAGATCCAATACTTCCCTCTCTAAATGCTTTGCTCTTGCAACCGCTCCTTGGGCAAGAACTTGGGAAGCGATTTTCATTTGAGACAGGTCTAATCCGTAGTCGGCAGGCACATCTGCCATCTGCCTCAACAGTTTGTTCTCATGCACAAGCTCTTGGGCCTCTTCAAGGAAATCACCTTGAAGCCTCTTTAGCTCTCCCGTCTCTCTCTCAAGCCTGCTCTTGTCTCTCTCCAGCTCATCAACCAACCGCATTGCCTCCTCAATCCCAAACTGCTGCTCGTACTGTCTCATCCTTGCAGCCATACGCGTAATGTCTGCATCCTTTGCCTTCTCTGCTTCCTGTGCTCTTTGCAGCCTGTCTTCTGCTCTCTTCAACTCCCCTTGTGTCTCGTTCAGTTTCTCCTTCCACACACCCGAAGGACCACCTCCCTCGTCGAGCATCAAGCCAAAACGTCTCTTGAAATCTGCTAATTCCTCCCGCAACGCATCTGCCTCATTCGACTTGTCCATCAGAATACCCGCAAGCTGCTCCACAGACGTGACCTCTTCGGAGCCTCCCACACCCAAATTCAATTGGAGTCCCTTCAATCTCCGCAAAACCGAAACTTCCTCCTCCAGCTGCTTTGCTGCACAAACACAAAGAGAGAGAGACACATGACAAAACTGACTTCGGAGCTGGGAACAGACAAAGAAAAGAAACCTGGCAGGTCAAAAAGGCGCGGCACAATCTTTTTCTTTCTGTGTATCCCCAAAAACAAAAAATGCTTCGTGCGATGAGTTGCTTGTCTAGCTGGCAGAAATCTTTTTTTTCCCTCTACTGACTGACTGACCCCTTCCGAGCAGGAGAGCATTTTTCTTCTTCAGATCTGCGACCTCGAGGTCTTTCTCTGCCACGATGGCGCCCACTCGGCTGTCGTACTCCTGCTCGAATCTGATGATCAATCAGTCATCGAGAAGGAAAGGAAAGGAAGGGCATGGGAGGGGGGGGGTGCAGAAGGAAAGAGGGCAGGCAGAAGGCGTCAGAAAATATAACATGGATCGATTTCTGATTCATCAGTTTAGCCACACACTCACTCACTCACTCACTCACTCACTCACTCACAGAGGGAAACAGAGCAACCTGGGCAACTCTTTTCAAAGACCTCTGGACAGCATGCAAATTGTCGGGAGGAGATGTCTCTCCTTCCTCCATTCTGTCCTTCCTTCCTTCCCTGCTTCCCTTTTCAGAGTTTTTTTGTCAAAAGATGTCGTCATCAAAATTAAGAAAAAAAGCTCTTCCTTTTTTGACGATTACGATCGGCATCGTTCAGAGCTCCTTTGATTCCCTTTAGCACAACCCCCCTACCTGGACTGTGCTTCCACCTGGAGGTTCTTTTCTTCCAAGGTCGCTGCCAAAGTCTGCACCTGAGCTCGGAGCTCTGCTTCGCGGTCCTCTGCCGCCTCTTGCTGCAGAGACACAGCGCAGATAGATGCCAACAGTGAGTGTGGAATGAATGAATGGCCACATTTGCCATCAGGCGATTGATTTCTTTTGCTCTCTGTTTTCCTCTTTTTTCTGCACCTCTTTCTCCCTTCACCCCGCCCCCTCCGTCCGTTTTTCTTTGTATGCGCGTGTGTATGTATCTCTTTGTGACTGGGTTCGCGTGGCACATGTACAGCGCTTTCTGTTCGAAGCAATGGAGCAAAGACAAGGAGAGCAAAAGTCTGTCCGATTTTCTCCCCCCCCCACTTCCACTCCACTCCCACCCATAAATCACCCTTCCCTTTACTTCGTCACTGCTGCTGCACCTTCCCTTACCCAATCCGACCAATGATAGCTGGGAAATACCCTGATGGGGCCACCTGTCATTATTCACTACTCCCCCCTCCCATCAGCAAGGGTTGGGTGGCACAGTCACTTCAAGAGACCTCACCAATGCATCCTCCTCTGCCTGCTTGTCCTCCAGGTAGTTGCACCGTGCAATCAGCTCTGCCTTGTCTTCCTCCAGCACCTGTACCTGCTCTGCAAAGACCGCATTCTCCTCCTTCAAGTCTTCCAACTGCTTCAGAAGAGCGTCTTTCTCCTGAAGGTGAGATTTGATCACTCCCTTGCTGTGCTCATCAGCACCGTCAAGAGCCGGAGTCTTCGACTTGGCAACGTCAAGCTCGTCCTGCAGATTCTTCTCTTTCATCTCCTGTTTTTTCAGCCGGTCCTCCAGCTGGGCAGTCCGCTTCTTCTCATGAGTGAGCTCTGATTGGGCCGTCTCCAGTTTCCTCTCTAGAGTCAGTTTGAGACTCTTCATGTCTTGATACTTCTTCCGCATCGCCTCATACTCGTATTTGTAGTCGTCCTCCTCATCTTCGTACCGACTCTCCCCGTCATCAGGGCGCTCCGACTCAAAGTCCTCCCCACCTCTATCATACTGATCGTCTCTGTCCCTCTCCCTGTCCCTATCATAGCCCCCCCTCCGCCCCCCTGGACGTCTTGACGACATCTTGAGAGAGAGAGTAGTGGAGACAAGGGTGCACTTCGGGAGCGAGAAATACCTCCCACTCCTCTACTTGCGCTGCTCTGTCTGCTGCACTCTGAACAGAAAGATAAGAAAAGTGTTGTTCAAGTTGCGCTTTATTTGCAGCACCATCTTGTTCAGATCATCCCAGAGGGCCATGTCCATTGAAGACCCCAGCCAGTAAGAAGAGTATTGGGCCGGTGACGAGAGCTTCCAAGTGTCAATATGTGAGGGAGGGGAGGTGGTATTAATACAGAGGTGGTATTTCCTTTCCCTAAGTTCTTCAGTGTGCAACAGAGTGAATCAGAACACAATATGCGGGCCATCGCGGGCCGGCCATGCGGCCGCGGGGCCTTTTGCGGATTTTTGCGGGTGCCCCACGCTACGCTTTCCGGGGCCACATTGCAAAAGTTTCGCTTTTGTGGCCCATTTTTTCGACTTTGCGGGGCCGAAGAACGTATATATACGCTTTCAGTGCATGCGTATATGTGCGTATGTATTGACCCATATTGACCCTGACTACTCTTGTTCCTCGAGCTCCGCATCCTCCTTCTCCCCTCTGCAAAAGGTGACAGTGTGCTTCCGTTCTTCCAGAGCCAACTTCCAGCTTGAAGATACACTGAAGGTTGTGTACGAAGATATTCTGCACGCTAAACGTACAGCCTGAAACTTCCGCGCAACACCTCAGTTTCCTTCATGCAATGTACGTCCGTACAGAATTAAGGAATTCTCTCGGATGCTGCGTGAATGTCACCTCAACAGCAGTTCAGCGCCCATCAGAACACGCAAAGTCCTTCCGGCTCTGCTCCTGGAAAAGAATTTGCACCGACACATGGAGAACTTTGGAGATCTACTTGCTCTGCAACGGGGGGAGGATAGCAGCATCTGAGTAAGTTGGTCAATTCAATTTGTTATGTAAGTCGGGTATTGCCTCTAAGTGACAGCAACATGTCTGTACCCGGTGGCTTTTTCAGCAAGGTGCATTGCACTCTCTTTCGCTCTGAAAATCCTTGGGACACTGTATACCTGTATACGTATCTGTCTCTACCTCTCTGTTGTTTGGTTTCCTTCTTCTTTACGGATGCCTCTGCTTTTTGTTGGGCGCATGAGTAGCATCCATGCATGGTGTGCTACCATGACCTCGTTTCTCTGCTGTTCTTCTCAGTACAGGACGTTGACTGCCCCTCCTTTCCCTCTCCCTTATTCTTGCTCGCTTTCCCCGAAGCCAATCTGCACCGGGTTCCCTCAGGCTGATATTTCTTCCTCCCCTCGGTCTCCTCGTATGCCTTCACTACCACATCACACATAGAAGCATTCATTGCCTTCAAGCAAGCAAACATCCAAGTGATGGGACCATGAACTCTTCATATGCCTTCAACACGACCTCCTATTTTCAAGAAGGAGAGAAGCAAAATGAAAAGAAAGATGCAAAGAAAGAAAGAGAGAGAGAGAGAAACAAACAAACAAACAAAACATGCATGCAAGCGGGAGGAAAGGGACGAACCAAGGGAAAAAGCAAAGAAAGAAAGAAGGAGGGAAGGGAAGGGAATGGACGGGGAGCAAGAAAAGGAAAGACAGACAGGACGGCGGTAAGGGGGGGGGCATGCTTTCCACTTTGTCAGTTGCTCCCTTGCTCATTCACTTACGCACTCAATCACTTACGGACTGAATGATTTATTGATGAAATGCATCCAACTCACGAGGCTCAGCCTACCTGTCTGTCTGCTGCGTGTGTGCAGATTGTGGAGTTGAGGAGAGACCGGAACGAAAACCCTAACGTCTGCTCCATGGCGCAGTCCATGCAGGGGAATGCGACAGAAGCCTCTTATGCTGTGCTCTGACGTCCTTCGGACGTCAATCAGGAGGAGAACCAAGTAAGCCACACATACACATATCGCTGGTTGATCGTTCAGATTGACTTGTGTCTTGTGTTCGCATCGGGTGGTAGGGGTTCCTGAGATGCAGCTTCAGCGAGCTTCGGGTAATCGATGATGGAATCCTGTAAAGGCCCACGGCCACATGCCCTTGCGAGTTGCCCTTTTCGCTCTTTGTTTTGACGAAGCAGACAGCTAGGCACTCTAGGTCCTTTCTGCACTGATGTGCACTGTAGGAAGGATCTGCTTGGCCGAGTTATCTTTGAGTGAGAGGGTTTGCAAGGCTTGTGCAGATTGCATGCATGCGTGCAGATGCTCGGAGGAGGCATGTGCGGTTCTCTGCAACTGACGGTGCCTTCGGTGATGGTCTTCTTCTTTGGAGATCTTCAAAAGGGACCTGAGGGGGTGCGACGTCGATGGAGTCGAGAACCAAGTAAGCCACACATACACATATCGCTGGTTGATCGTTCAGATTGACTTGTGTCTTGTGTTCGCATCGGGTGGTAGGGGTTCCTGAGATGCAGCTTCATCGAGCTTCGGGTAATTGATGATGGAATCCTGTAAAGGCCCACGGCCACATGCCCTTGCGAGTTACCCTTTTCGCTCTTTGTTTTGACGAAGCAGACAGGCACTCTAGGTCGTTTTTGCACTGCTGTGCACTCTAGGAAGGATCTGCTTGGCCGAGTTATCTTTGAGTGAGAGGGTTTGCACCGTTATTTGCACTCGGCATGGTTTTTGATGGCTTGAAAAAATTATACACACAAAAATGCACGAAAAAACAAAGACGAAAGAAAATGGGGGAGGTTTAAATGATTTTCGAAGCATATGTGGATGTGTAACTTTGAAGTGCATAGCCTTGCATCTCTCTGTCTCTCTCTCTGTCTCTCTCTGCGTCTTTTTGTGTCTGCCTTTCTCTCTCTTTCTCCCTCTCTCTCTTTCTCTCTCTCTTTCGCTGTCTCGCTGTCTCGCTCTCCTTCTCTCTCTCTTTGTTTCTCTTTCTGTCTTTCTCTCTCTCTGTCTTTCCCTCTTTCTCTCTTTCTCTCTTTCTCTCTATGTTTCTTTCTCTCTATCTCTCCTCTCAATGTCTGTCTGTCTCTGTCTCTGTCTGTCTCTCTCTCTCTCTCTGTTTTTCTCTCTCTCTCGCTCTCTCTCTCGCTCGCTCTCTCGTTCGCTCTCTCTCTCGCTCTCTTTCTCTTTCTCTCTTTCTCTCTCTCTCTCTCTCTCTCTCTCTCTCTCCTGAGTGAGTCAGTGAGTGAGTGAGTGAGAAGATTAGGAAGCACATCGCACAGGACGGTCCTCATTTTTTCTCCCTCCTCTTTTCCCTGCCTGAATGTGTGCAGGTCGTGGTATGGTGTTGGAATGACTGCCAGGAGAGAGGGGCAAGAGTGCGTGTGTGGGCTCCGGTGGAGGGGAAGGAAGAAGGGAGGGCAGCAGGGGAGGTGGACGTCCGTTCGTGCGTGCCGCGGGAAGGGCCGAGGACTGACAGGTGAGTCGGCCTTCGAGAGACCGTCTGAATCTTTCTGATTATGCGATCGGAGGGGGGTTGGGCTTTCATGGTTTGTCGTCTGGAGGGAGGAGGGGGTGTGAGTGTTTGAGGGAGAGTGAGGAAGGAGGGTTTTTTCTGCATGTGTTTGGAGAATGCCCGTTGAGTCTGGCTGGTTTTCCGACTTGGTGATTTGAATTGAGTGGTTGGCTGAGAGTCTGTGCTTCTCTGTATTCGTTTGCGCGTTGAGTGTGCGTGAGTGCACGTATGGGTGGCGGGATGTATGCGTGCGTGTGTCAGGATGAGTTCTTTTCTTCGGTTTGTTCATTTGTCTTTTCTTTGGGGGACACCATCTTGAGCGTTGCTTTGTTTCCCCTTTGCTGCTGTGTGCAGGAAAATCGATTGAGCGAGTCGACGCCCCTGCCACCTGCCTGAGTGTCTGTGTGATTGCGTCTATGGGGGTGTCGAAATTGCTGCCTGGTCAAGTAGATCGAGCTTTGCCGACGTGATGCCTGGATCTGAGTCCTCTCATCCTGGTTGCTCTTCTGCATTGACAACGGACTCCTGCTCTTGCTCGTTGTGGAGAGTCTGTTCTCTTCTTCTTCTGGACCGGGGACGACGCTTGAAGAAAGGGGAAGTCTCTCTTTCTTTTTGTCCGGTTCTGTTTCGCTCTGTGTCTGTGTCTGTGCGTTTTTCGGTGTTTCTGTGTCCTGGAAAGCTTGTCTTATGTGGGTGCTGTTTTGGTGTTGTCTTTATCGTTTGTTCTGGTCTGGTTAGGGCTTTGTTGAGGTCTGGTAAAGTTTTCTTTGGTTCGCATGGCGACCGATCGACGGACGTTCCGCGCTTTTTTTCTTTGTCTTTGCGTGTGTGACTGGCATGAATCAGATCCTGATCATCGCATCATCACGTGACTGTCATTCGTGCCGTCTGTTCTGTTCTGTTCTCTCGGGAGGATGCGCACCTCGCTTTTCGCGTCCTTTTGGTGGTCTGGCTCCATGGATATGGAGGTTTGCTTTGTTTTTCCTCTATTGCGAGGCTTTCTTCGATTTGAGTTTGGTTGGTCGCGGTACTCTGTAGGAAAGAAGCGGGGGAAAGGATGAGTCGCTCAGACGAAATGAATACAGAGACCGTCAAGGATCCTGGCCTCTCCCCCGACTTTTCCGGGTCAACTCACCTGCATGTCGCGCTCGGCGAGTCGATGCCTCCGCCGTGTCTACAGAGGTTCACCCCCCGTCCACCTGAGTGGGGGCGGGGAGGGGATTTCGCCGGCCGGTCGGGAACGCGTTCAGATTCAATCTGGATGATAAAGGCACTTCTCGCCGGCTGACTGAGCGACAGTAGATAGATCATCTGGCGCTGACATGCAGACCCTGAGACCGCTTAAGAGAGTCACGTACACACCTGCGTGCATGCATATGTGCCTGCCCTTTTCGATGCAGAGACTGAGGGAGTGAGTGAGTGAGTGAGTGAGTGAGTGAGTGAGTGAGCGAGACCTGTATGTATCTGGTCTTTAAAAGGTGCCTCCTGTCGTTCCGTTATTTTGGCTCTGCCCCTTGCTATCCCTGCTTTAAGGCCGGAGAGCCTAAGAAGGTACGCACCGGGAAGCTCATTTGATGAGACGGTACTGGCACAAAGGTATGGGGTCATCACAGAGAAGGGGAGGAGAGGAAAGGAAAGAAGAGATATATTAATAGAAGGGTATTCTGGAAGCAATAGAAAAGGGCCCGGGGAAGAAGATAAGAGCGGGAGGAGAGAGCAAAGCAGAGAGAAGGATGCAGGAAGAGCACGAACAAAGCCCAAATGCTTTATCGTCTGGTTGGTGTTATCTTTAGAATTGTTTCCTCTCAACCAGCGGGCCAAAGCATGCAAAGTTCAGAAAAGTTGTTAGTTGATCGTGGCCTGGGAAACCAGGCGGGCCACGGGGTGTGGTCTGAGCCTCAGCGATGAGGTACACCCTCCTGCCATTTGCGGGGGCGACCTCTATAAGACAAAACGGCAACAGTGCTCTAGGGCACCACTAAATCACTTATCACTTAATATAAGAGTAAGATTGTCAATCCTATAGTTGAATTTTAAACTAGCAACTTGAACAACAACCGTTGTTTGAACATTGATAAAACTTTGTGTTACTTTTATATATGATGCTCAATTACTATTAAATGTTATTAAGCTTCAAATTAAAACTAATTGGGCTAAAAAAAAAATCTAGCTAAGCTTTAGGGATCGCAGAATTTTTTTTTTTCAAACATTTACTGTCTATATTTTAACAACGGGAAAAGAAGTTATTATTTAAACTGGATTGCTAATGATCTGTGGTGCTTTCTTCTTTTCAGTGGTCTATCTCAGGCTGCCACCATAGATTGGCCACTGTTTTCCGATCCACAAGTTTGAGCATCCAGTTCTCGCTTCCTTTCCTCAAGCAGGGGATTCAGTCAGTTCGTTTATCAATCGCCGGGATGGTTGGTGTTAGAACGAAACAGCGATCGAGAACCTGCACACACGTGGGCACGTATCAGAAAGGAGGGAGACAGTGAGAAGGAATTAGGATGCGTCTTAATTTGTAGCAGGCCGAGACCAATCTCAGGTTCACGCTTCCGCCATGACGCTGTATTGCCATGAAAAAAAAAATCAAGACCAAAAGCGATGTGCGAATATATCCTGCTGAACCTCCTCGATCGGCCGGATCAAACCGAACACAACCGAAAGACAAATGAAATCTCGAAATAATACCTCCACAATGGTCCTCATCCCAGCCGCTCCCTCTGCTCTCCAACCCCTGTCGGCTCGCGTCACTCATGCAACCAGTTGTAAGGCTTGCTGCCGTCTGTGCACATCCGTGAGTGTAATTGCCAGACAGATTAGGCATTGCACTTGCACTTGCCATCTTCCTTTAGACGAAAGGTGTACGGGATAGCTGGAAGACTCTCTCTCCTTCTACGCATGTGTCTGTCTGTCTGTCTGTCTGATGGTTATCCCCTCATATCTCTGCGACAACTTTTTTTGAAAACTATTTCAAAAAGTCTGTCACCAAGATTCTCCTTGTCTTCGTCTTGAACGCCTCTGCGTCTTTTCCGGATCGCTTCTCTGCCACTCTCTCTCCCTCCCTCCCTCCCTCAACTTTCCTTACTCCTCCTCCATCATTGACACACACCCCTTCCGCTTCCTCTCTCCAGCGCTTTGTGTCTCTCACATTCTCTCTGAGCTCTTTGAAGATCTTCTTCGCTCTCGTTTCCTCTGTTTCATTCTTCTTTGATCAACCCGAGAACGATGTTTCATTCTTCTTTGATCAACCCGAGAACGATGTTTCATTCTTCTTTGATCAATCAGAGAATGAAGAGGATGGAATCGGACAACTTTCCTTCCTTGCTGTTTCTCACTGAGGGTGGATGTGCTGTATGGCGTCTGTATCTCCTTTACTCTCCCTATCTGCACATCTGTCTGTCATTCAAATCCCCTGCATGCGCTCTGCCGTGTTTCTTTCACCCAGCTACCCTTTCGTGACCATACCTACCTTCCTTTTGTGGCTTGCTCGCATGCATCGATATGTGCGTCTCCGTCGGATCTTTTCGTCAAACACCAGCACTTGACATGCATCTGCTGACTTGTCTGAGCGTTCATTCGGTACTGCCTGCATCCATCCCTTCACTGGGAGCCTGTCAGTCACCATTCCCTCCCATTCACCTGCCTCTCCTCGTCTCCTGACTGCTGTCATGCCTCGTTCACTCTCTCGCTCTCTTCATGTACGCGTGCGCGTGTCTGCATGTGTGTGGAGTCTGCGGTGCTACTGCGAACCCGACCTGCCTCTCCATCTCTCCCCCC
>JAHBMJ010000499.1:0-21092 GCA_018398765.1 Chromera velia | reverse complement strand
GTTGGGGGGGGGGGGACAGAGACTGACTGACTAATGTTTTCTCATGCCAAAATAAATGCTTTCGTGAATGTTTGAATGTTTGCAGTGGACGATCATCTGGGTGGCTGAGTTCGGATCTCTCTGTGTGACGTTCTTCACGACCAACGAAACCCTTGCGTGGGCAATGAGCGTCTACGCTCAGGTGGGTGGGCTTTTTTGTGGAGCGGTCGGCTTGCTTGCGCTCGCTGAGGAACGATTGGGCAGAAGGTTCTTTCTGTTTTGTGTTCTTCTTCTTCTTTCAACTTTTGCGCTTCACGCAAAACTGCCTTTGTGTCTCTCTGTTGCAAGCTCCGGTTTGCCCGCTTGGTTCATGATCGAAGAAAAGAATGAAGAAATCTTCGTTGCTCTAAAATCAAAATCATCATTTGTTCTCCTGCCTTTCGATCACCGCTTGAAGCTCATGAAGAGAAGATGTGACTGTCTGCAGTCACGTCCCTCTTTTCACCCCATCTTCTGGATACACTGCACTCCATTGTGTTCCCTTTGCTTATTTGGTTTCACTTATGAATACTTCCCTGCAGGCCATCATGCTGATGTGGTCTGGAGGAATCCAGAGAGTGTCGACGATGTACCTGGTCTTCCGGTATCTGTCAACTGTCTCCTTTATCAGGTCGGTTCTTTTGCTTCGGGGGGTTCTTTTGGGTCCCTCTTCCTTGCTGGCAGAGTGTCTCTCGTTTTTTTTCTGCTCCCCTCTCCGTCGCTCTCTTCCCTCTCACTGTTGCCTCTCTGCACGGCTTCGTCCATCTTGATCTGCCCCGACCTTCTCTCGCGTTCTCTCTTCGGGTCATGAAGGCCCAACCAAGGTGAAGAAAACATACGCAGCGTGAGTTCAGAGAGACTTTTGTTTGTCGGGTCTACATGAAGTCCTTTTGTTTTTGGCGCCTCCTGCTTGCAGGTGGGGAATGGATGCTCTTCTTTGGAATTTCATTCCTGGGAGATGCTATGAGGTCGGCCTCTCTCTCTCTCTCTCTCTCTCTCTCTCTCTTGTGTCTGTTTCAACTTGCTTCTTCCTCTCCTTGGTTACAGCCGTTTTCAAGCGAGCTAGAGGGATCCAGGGTAAAAGCCGGGGGGGGGGGTTCATCTCCCGTTTTTACGGCTCCCTGGCCCCCTCGTTCTTTTCTTGAGAGGATGCATGGAGGGGAGGAACTTAGGCAGGGCCGGTTTGTCCACCGATTTTAGGTGCCACATGGAGCGACAGACAGATGAAGGACTCTATACCTTCTTAGGGTCTGAATGGAAACTCTGTCTCCTTTTCCTGCTCCTTTCCATGTATTCATACGTTTTCTTCCCTCCCACATACATGTAGATCTACATCACATGTGCGAGTGAGTGACATACATTGTTGACCTATTGATTTGGGTTGCAGTATCCCGGATGTGAGGGCGCGTGCGGGTTCAAGAACCCCCAGACCGGCCAGCCGAACTTTGTGGATAACTGTGCAGTCGACGGGAAGATGGTGAGTTGCCGTTCTTTTTTTTTTTTCTTTCCTTCCTCGTGAGTTTTTGTGGCGGCAGGGACGAGAAAGGAGTACTGACGGTGTATGGGCCTCTGGGGGCTCAACTGAAGATGCGCAAACTTAGTCACATGCACTCACAGAGGAATAGAGGCAGGCCTGCATATGATACAGCTTCACAGCAGTTTCACTCACTTGCTGCTCGCTCGTTCAGTTCCTTTTTCTAGTGACAGAATACTCGAAAGATAGGTTTCATTTCGCTCTCTGACTCTCTGTATCTTCTTTTCCAGAGGTATCAAATGATCGAACTCAAATCTATCAAAGAGAAAAGAGTGGACAGGCTCCTGAAACAGAAACTGCTCCGCATTTCTAATTTCTCCATCCCGTTTCTGCATTCCTCTTCTTTCACTTCACTGATTGCAGCTTCTGAGGAGTCTGTTCAACGAAGGAACGATGCCTGACTTCTCCCCAGGCCGTCTCCTCCCTCCTCTGATGAATCTGGTCATCGCCTTCATTCTCTTGGTCACGCTGTACTTCCTAATCATGAACTCGATCGAGAAGTCGAAACCCGCCAAGAAGGCGCAGCAGAAGGGAGCCAGTGCGTCCAGTTCAGAAGACCCTGACAACAACAGGCACGACGAGATTGGGCGAATCGTTGGTCTTCCTTCATTTGCCCCTCAGGCCACAATGGGAAGCCAGGGATCCGACGGCCGCCCCGCACGGGTCGCTTCTTGGACTGCCGCAACCTTCAGTCGCAACATGACGATGCAGGCCGACGTGCCGCTGAATCGTCAGGGGAGCGCAGGAGGATCTGGAGGAGGGTCCTCTGGAGGAGCGAGACGCAGAAAGGCCTCCAACATTGGAGGAACTGTGCCTTCCAATTTGCGTCTGGATCGGAAGATGAGCAAAGAGAGTGAGGACGCTCAGACACCGTCTCCAGGAATTCATGACTGGAACCAGGTGGTGAGAAGCCCTGGGTTGAGGGTCGAACCTCAAGGTCCGACGGGAGACCAGAGGGTGTGAGCTGGTCGCTTTGCTTCTTTCACCACGCATTGGTGGTTTTTTTTCCTGAGTAGAAGAGAAGGAGAAGAAAGTGAAACAAGAGGAAGGTAACGCAAAACTTGTAGCATTTTTTTTTTAAAGTTCTATACTCGATCTATAGATTAAAGAAGCGAAGAGACGGGGAGGCAAGGGAAGGGGTTGAAGAGGGGTCACATTGCTGTGCAGTCCGTTTTTGTATTCTTCGGTAGAGAGAGAGAGGTAGTGTCACTGGGTTCAGCAAAGAAGTTGAAACAGCGGAGAAAGGAAGGTTTCGGAAAAAGACTGATGGGAAGAAGAGAGAGAGAAAGCCATTTGGAGAGAGAATTAAGTCGCATGAAAAGAGTGTGTGTTGAGGCGGAAGGAATGGGACATACCGACTTTAGAGGGAGAGTGCATCTGCAATTTTGTTTCTTCCTAATTCTACTCTTTGCCTTGATCAGTTTCTTGTTCTGTCAGACACTTTCTTTCAAGCTGGTATTGAAGTGTCCGTGTGTGCGTGTATTTGTGCATACGTGTGTGTGCGCGTCCGTGTGTGTGAGAGTGAGTGCGTGCGTGAGTCTTCGTGGATGTGTGAGTATGCGTGCTTGTGCGTCGTTGTATGTGTGTCTCCCCTGATTGACTTGGCTAATCGATTTGCTGGCCGACACGGTTTCAATAGAATTCGACACGCTCCTCTCTCTCTCTTGTGGACCAGTGAGTTTTGACTCTCTGAGTTACCGACTCATTTTTGTTGCTCTGCGCTCTTTGGGACTCCCAAAAAGATGCAGGCAGACACGCTGATGCCTTCTGCCCGGCAGCAGAAAGGGAAACGAGCGGAGGGAATGGAGTGAAGAGTTCAACTTTGCGTCTCTGTGTGTTTGCTTCTCGGTCCATGTTTCTTTTGCTGACTGTCTAGGGACCCGATAAAGGTGAAAGGAAAGTCGGGAGGGAAAAGGGAAGAATTTTGTTTTTCTTCTCTTCTGACGATCAGATGTCGATGCGCAGGTTCTTGTGTTTTTCCTTTTTTTTTCTTTCCAGCGTTTTCGATTACTGGTCGGACTGTTTGAATTCGTTGAGGGCAGCCGTCGGGAGAGAGAAACTGGGAAGGAAATGAAGGATGCGAAGGATTTGGTGCAGTCAAGTGTCCACATGAAGCGCTCAACTTGTCCTGTCCTTCCTTCCTTCCTTTGAGATGTCAGTACAGTCAATTGTTGACAAGGGTAGACAAGGCAGGGAGAGGTCAATTGATCGACAGCACTACAGACCGGCATGGGGAGGTGATCACTTTGTTGAATCCGGGAAGGGGTGGGGTTTGGTATGGAAGTAGAGATGTAGCCTGGGGATTTTGTTGTATCGATTCGCTCATTAAGTCAAGCCACTTTTTTGTTTCTCTTCCTCGTCGTCTTTTCTTATCTCCTTTTTCCTCCCGTCATTCCGCCAGTCTCCTCGTGTTGCCTTGTCTCTGTTTGTGCCTAACTGTCTGTGTCTGCGCCCGTGGGGAGACTCGGGTGCGACTGACGAAAGCAAATGCGGGTCTGTTTGGGAAAGAAGAAAAAGGTAGAACTTTTGTCGGCGCATGAATGTCTGAACAAGTGAATTCATGCATGCATGAATGAGCATGTATTCTGTCACGAGACGTCTTGCATCGTTTCCCTTATTTGTTTGTATGCACGGTACTGCATGTGTGTTCATGTCAGTGCTGAGTTGTCGTGAAAAAGCTTTGGTTGCTGCAGGTCTCATTCGCTTGCTTCGCGAATGACATCAATTAATCCGATGAATGAATGAATGACTCGACTTACGTGTACAGCAGAAAGACAGGCTGCTGCCTGGGTTGCGGGTGTCTGATTGTACTACCGCACTTTCAGTATTTCGACCGCAGGGATTTGCTTTGCACTTCTATGTATTGCGCCGTTTGTGATGTTTTTTTTTTTTTTTGCTGCAAATTCCTCCTCGGTCGACTGAAAGTCCTCGGTGTTCATTGACGCGCTCGCATCTCCGTGGATGCCTCTCTGACACTGTTATTATAGTAGTAAAATTGTACTAATTCAATTCAAATCTATCTAGAATTTAATATATCCGAGTCGTTTAGAGTGACAGAGTCGTTCGTTTTTTGCTTACATGTTTCTTTTAGTTGTTGACGTTTTCAAAATTTACCGTATTGAGTATTAGACTGATTTATCTGATCAATGATATACTTAGGAAAGCCCGGAAAGGACCGAAAGGTTCGATTGAGGCGGATGCGGCAGCGTCCGCTCCACTTAGTCCGCTAGCGTCCGGCGTCCGCTCCGCTCAATGCGGCGCTCATGCTTGAGGTACCAATTGCAAGCGTCTCCCTTATAAGGCTAAATCTAGAGCGTAATTGCTTGGTAAATTGCGGTTTTCCAGTCTGAGTCTTGCTGACTGGGGCTCACGGCTTCTTACGCCGGAGCCGTATTCTTGCAGAATCTAGAGATAGCTATCGTATCGATATCGTATCGTATCGGTATCGGTATCGAAGTATCGACTATCGGTTCTTTCTCAAGCGGCCGAGTGTCGGTTAGTCTCGGCCTGCTTAGAGCTTGTGAAGGACTAGCTAAGCTACTATGTGGTAAGGCGCGCGCCGGGCTGGGCCTCGGTGCTCGAGGACCAGGCGCGGGCGGGCCTAGTAACATGTATATACCGTCTCCAACCGGCTTCATGCATGGATGAATGCGGAACCGGCTCCAACGTGCACTGAATTCAGCCTCAGCGGCCAGAACATCCTAAGCTAGTTTCTAACATATTTTAGGTAGACTTCCGACTGTCTCTATTAAGGAGTCTATTTAGCTCCAAAGTTTATATATACGATGTATAGTTTGTAGAAGTATTAGAATATACAGCCTTTATAAAAGTGTAAATTAATGAGTTTCAAGTTCTCACTCTTCATCACTGACAATCTAGCTGACAATATTCATCAATATCTAGATCAACATATACCTTTTAAAAATATAAGATAAATAAACAAGTTGCTAACAGTATTTCAGAAGTAGGTACGTCGCGAGGTACATTGGGTACGAGGCATATAATGCGGCTATCAATGCCGCCATATGTGATTTGCATTTAATACAATCGTCTAGCTAGATCGTCTAGACAATATTTTTTTTTTTTGTAATTTTTGACATATATGCACGTGTTAAATCTAGTTTCAAACAGCTTGCTAGAGATAAATTAACTGTTTCACCCATTTTTCTGCGTACCACGAAGCGTGGAAATGGTTCTGTGACATGGTTTGTACTAGTACCTATGCATGTACCTCCACGGTTGACGAAAAACCTTTCAGGTCGGTCACCTGTTCTTCTCGTGAAATGGATGCCACATCACCGTCAACTAGTGACGACGAAACGAGTGAGCACGTGTTCTGAGCTGCCTTTGCATAAAAACTCCCTGACGAGTACTACCCGGCCAGCTTAACATGCATCTGGAGCGGCCTGCTCATGTGCATGTTCACAAAGCAAAGCAGTTGCAGCAGCTCAAACGAGACGTTATCATGCACAACGAGCGGCGTTTAGAGAACTGGGAGCATGCCGTACTTAAGAGACGAGCATGTAAATTGGATCGGTCGACTGAGGGAGCAACGGTATTTCTGCAACAGCAGTGCCCTCTTTGGTTGGAGTAAGAATTAAAGGCGTTCAACGCATTCCCCCTTATCATGAACACTGCATGTCACATGCATTTCCCCGAGGTCATCATAAAAGCATCACCTTGACCTTGAACTCTTTATGTTTTCCTTTCTTTCTATCTTTCTGTCTGTCTGTCATCCTCCAACTTGAAGCTTCTTCCTGTCTTTCTTTCTGGATTGACTCTTTCTGGCGATCTTTCTTTTGATTGTCGCTTCTCATTGAGTTTCAAGTCTCGTGGGCCTTCCCTGAAAGAAAGTGTTACGGGCCTATCCTAATGGTCCTCTCTCTCTCTCTCTCTCTCTCTCTCTCTCTTTCTCTCTCTCTCTCTCTCTCTCTCTCTCTTTCTCTCTCTCTCTCTCTCTCTCTCTCTCTTTCTCTCTCTCTCTCTCTCTCTCTCTCTCTCTTTCTCTCTCTCTCTCTCTCTCTCTCTCTCTCTTTCTCTCTCTCTCTCTCTCTCTCTCTCTCTCTTTCTCTCTCTCTCTCTCTCTCTCTCTCTCTCTTTCTCTCTCTCTCTCTCTCTCTCTCTCTCTCTTTCTCTCTCTCTCTCTCTCTCTCTCTCTCTTTCTCTCTCTCTCTCTCTCTCTCTCTCTCTCTTTCTCTCTCTCTCTCTCTCTCTCTCTCTCTCTTTCTCTCTCTCTCTCTCTCTCTCTCTCTCTCTTTCTCTCTCTCTCTCTCTCTCTCTCTCTCTCTTTCTCTCTCTCTCTCTCTCTCTCTCTCTCTCTTTCTCTCTCTCTCTCTCTCTCTCTCTCTCTTTCTCTCTCTCTCTCTCTCTCTCTCTCTCTCTTTCTCTCTCTCTCTCTCTCTCTCTCTCTCTCTTTCTCTCTCTCTCTCTCTCTCTCTCTCTCTCTTTCTCTCTCTCTCTCTCTCTCTCTCTCTCTCTCTCTCTCTCTCTCTCTCTCTCTCTCTCTCTCTCTCTCTCTCTCTCTCTCTCTCTCTCTCTTTCTCTCTCTCTCTCTCTCTCTCTCTCTCTCTCTTCACTTCGTTTCCCTTCCGTCTTAATTCATCAAACCTCCCTCCCGGCCTCGATCCCTATTTGATTGTTAAACTCGCTGTCTTCACTCCGCCGCCAGCTGGTTCACAAGAAGAGAACGAATAAATGAAGAAAGAGAAGGCCAGACAGTCACCTTGACTTGTCGCCTCCCTCTCCCCTTCGGTCTTCCAGAACACCCGCCCTCCCCTCTCCTCTGCCTCACACTCCGTCCGTAGTAGGTCCGTCTATGAAAAGGATGACTGAGGTGGAACCCCCGAAAGCGAGTGGAAGGCAGTGGAGACTGTCATTCCGCGTTGTGGTTGTCTGCTGAGAGACGCGGTAGGCGTTGTTGGGAGAACTTGTGGAAGCGACGAGGCAGAGGGGGGCAGAACAAGGGCCGGGGGAAGAGGGGCAGCAGGCGCGCCGTTCATCATATTGGCCACGCCTTCAAGGGAGCCGCCTGCAGAGGAAGGGGCAGAGTCAAAAAACGAAAATCCGGATGGCGGTGGAGGTAGACTCTGCGGGGGAGGTACAGGGAGGTCGTGTTGGGATCCCGGAACGAATCTAAAATTAACAACCGTCCGGGGGGGGAAGTTGTGCATGGGGGCTTTGGTTGGGGTCCGGTGGATCGCCTGAGGGGATCCGAAGGGGGTGGCTCCACTGGCACCGTCCCCCTGCGCTACGGGAGAGGCACCCGGTTGAAATTGGGGAAAGGGGGGGAACCGAGAGGCGCCTGGGAGGAGACGGCCATGGCTGTGTGTCTGTGGGCTTGAGGGAGGGAAGACAAAGACGTCGTTCCCGCTGTGGGGGTGTTGTGGTTTCTGTTGAGATTGGATTCGGACCGGCATCGGGAATTGGGAGGAGTTGGGGGCAGCTGGGTGAGGGAAGAAAACAGCACCGCCGGGGGGGCAAGAGGGGGGGGTTCCCGGCCATGGGGGCAGAGAGACGGGCCCACCAGGCAGAAATTTGCATGATTCGGTATCACTGAGGATCGGCGCGACCTTCGCATAGGTCAGCAGCCGTTCGACTCCCTCTGGTTGTACGGACATCCAAATTTGTGCCGAAGCTGAAGACGGTAGAAAGTGGAGGTTTTGCCAATGTGTTGAAGACGAGGAAGACAAAGATTGCTGTGCATTCGAGGGCGAATGGAAAACAGTCTGAATAAACCAGGGATTGTTGCCTGTGGGTGAAGAGAAAGTCGATGCTTGGGTTGATGTGGGGGAGGAAAAAACACCTGCACTTCCGGAAAGGCGAAAAGGAAAGACGTTTGGAGGCGAATGATGTGGAACAAAAAAAGTTGGGGGTTGCGGCGGACTGCATGAACTGGAGGAGCTCGCCTCTCCAGAGTTCATGGTGGGAGACGGGGAAGGGAACAGAGGAGAACTCTGGTGTCTTGAAGTGCCCTGACCGCCCGACAGGGGCGTGACCGCCTCAGAAAATCCTCTCGGCGGCATGAAGGCCAGGAAGGAGGAGGAAGGGGAGACGGGAACGCTGGATGGTTGCTGGGATGTGTGGAGGAAGGAGGGGGGGGACATCGCGGGGAGGAGGGGTAAGGGAAGGGACACAGCAGGGGATACGTGTAGGGAAAGAGAAGACGGGTTCAATGAGGGGTTCAACATGGAAGATGTGTGCATTGGTAAAGGCCTTCGTTGGACGTTTGGGCTCAGCACTCTGTTGGAGGCAGCTGGTGAATGGGGGGCTGATGCGTGTGGAGGCGAACTCCTTTCGGCTGCTTGTGGTGGTGACTCGCCCGAAGGGCTTGATGCTTTTCTTCTCTGAGACAGCAGCATGACTACTTCTTCCTGAGGGTCTATCTGCCTGTTTGCGGCAGAAAATGAAAGTGTAGATGTGCTCTGAGGCAGTTGGGGCTGGACTGCCACTCCCTGAGGTCGTGACGATGAAGCCGGACCTTCTGGAGGCTCCATGCGCTCCCCTGTGCCACTGTCGTTTGCCGCATCTGCTGGCTGAGGGACCGTTATGGCTGCCGCTGCTGCCCCTGCTGCGGTCGCAGATGTGGAAGAGGGTGCGGTGTTGGCAGGTCCCCGTGACCGGAGAGGGTCCCCGTGTGCCCCCCCTCGGCCGTCGCGATGGGGGGGTATGAGGCTGGTTGAGTGGGAAGAGACCGAGGGCTGGAACCCAGACTGAAAAGGAGACACCCCGGCCTTGGAAGGGTCGAGAAGCTGCCCTCCTCCTGTCTCCTCTCTGTCTCTGCCCCCGCCAACGAACGAACCTGAACCTGAGGCTGCCGGGGAGTTCACGTTGTTGAAAAAGGGATTTTGGTCAATGGCAACGTCTGGAAAGACGGAAGATTCGCAGCTGCTAATGCTGAACGAAGGCTGAAGGGCGGCGGAGGAAGTCAAAGACCGAGCTACATCCTGTAGCTCGGCAGCAACTTCTTGAGCGTCGGTCTTTGCGATGGAGATCTTCCAGCCGGGACTTCTTTGCGCCTTCTCTCTCTCTTTTTGGATCACACGCTCTGGGGGGAACTGTGCCGAGCTAAGCTCGGTCTCCACAGGTGTTGCAGAGTTGAGATCGTTGCAAACGACCCGGACAAGTGCGGCACTTTCGGGCAATGGACCTGCAAAATCAGGAGGGAAGAATGTGTAAATTGCTCTGTGCGGTTGGAACGTTAAGTGGTAAGCTTGTCTTTGTTCGGAGAGCTTCTTTCCAGCGATCGAGAATTTTGAAAGGGAAGGAGAACGGAGAGCGGCTTTCATGTTGATCGTGTTGATGGAAATCTGACAGAGAAAGAGACAGAAACACGCACACACATACGTATTGATACATACATACATACATACAGGAACAGGCAGAGGCGGGAGGCCACACCTTAAACCTGCATAGACAATCAAACACACAGACAAACAAACACACAGACAGAAAGCCAGACGCACAGACAAGCAAACAAACAAAAAGACAGACAGACCTGCTTCCTGCACAGAGCGAAAGAACATGCCCTCGTACTTCCACTGAGTCTTCGGAAGGCCCCTCCCTTTGCCTGTGGGTGCATACATGAATCCCCCTGTTCCATCTGGAGAGGGCACTCTGACAAGAGAACCGTCCGAAAACGGATCCCATCCGTAGTATGCAACGTAGAAGGGACCGTAGCTTGCGGGGTCGACGGAACTTCTGCACCAGAACAGATGGCGATTCAAAATCTTGTTTCGAGACACGTCTTTTTTGATTGTCTGACTCGGCCGGCAGAGCTGTTGCGCGGATGGGTGCGGAAAGAGTGAAACATGAAAACTCAGAAATTTTGCATATTTTTGAAGCAAATGAACTCAAGACGAGGCACCCACAATTTCACAAAACAAAGAATTCGATCGCACAGGTCCCTCTTACTTTCGTCCTCATACTTCCATCTAGCTGTCTGCATTTGCCTCCCTGTCTTCCTGCCTGACCGTATGTGAATTCGCATGTTCTCAGCAGTTTTCGGCGTGATGTTGCCGGCCGCCTCTGAGTAGTGCACCAGCCTCTCCAGGTCCGCAACCCGTTTCTGTTGCCTGCATGCCGGAGGGTGCATGTGTGTCGGTCGGTGCACACAAAGCATTATCAGGACAATTAAACGATTACGTGTAGATGAGAGAAGAAGAGACGAGGGATGGCGAGGCACTGGAGAAAAAAGAGGAGAGGAGATGAAGAAGTACGGTCCGACCTCTTTTTGATTTACACTGACAAACATAAGTACACACGCATGAATCTGTAGGTGTGGGTGTGTGCGTTTCTACAAATGTATGCAGATAACACAAAACATGTACATGTACATGTACACGTACATGCAGGCCAAGGCAGGAGCAAAAAAAGAAGGAGATCACACGAACAAAATGCTGAGAGGAAAAGAAAGAAAGAAAGAAAGAAAGAAAGAGAGAAAGAAAGAAAGAAAGAAAGAAATCGATTGATCGACGCACATCTGGAGGTACCCAAAAGGGTCCAACAGTGTGTCAGGAGGAGACATGTTTTTGATCTCCTGCCACTTCGTCTGCTCCTCTACGCTGGCTGCTTCCATTGCGATCTCGTGCTCTGGGTGGTGGACGAGCCAGCCGAGACTGCCGACGTACCCAACCGTCTCCTGCAGCAGAGGGAGGGAAAAAGATCGCCTCATGTCTACATGTCTGTATGTGTGCCTGAACATGCATGCAAAAGTGCATTTGCGAGACCGTCACCAGTCGCGAAGAGTCAGTGCAAGGCAGCAAAGTAAGATTGAATGGATGTAGAAGAGAGGAAGAGAGAGAGAGAGAGAGAGAGAGAGAGAGAGCAAGAGAGGAATGAACAGAAACAAGTTTGAATGGGGGTACGTACAGCGATACCACCAACAAAATCGATCACCGCCTCGATCGATGCGGCCTCACTCACTCACTCACTCACTCACTCACTCACTCAGCCCACCTGAGAAAAACGCCAAAAACTTTCGCGAAATTTGCGAAGACGCCAATACTTTTGGATGACAGTCGCAGCCTTTGCCTGAATCAGATCCTCTGCCAGACTGCAAAAGGGAGAGCGTCCATGGACATGCAGATGAATGGATGGATGGACAGCCGGAAATATATATCATCACAGGAAAAGGGAGACCGAACAAGAGCCGAAGAAAAGCACACGCGGGAATTGCACCATGTTCTCGACTATTAGTCCTTGGTCGTGTGACTGCATATGTGTGCAAAGTCAGATGCAGATTTGCGTGTTGGCAACCATGAGTTGACCTGGCTTACCGGCTAGCTCTCTGTGCGAATTTTCTGGCGGCCTTTCTGAGCGACCCTCTTGACTTCCTCGCAACGTCGTTTGTCGTGAAGAGCTTCTGGGCCTTTCGGACCTTTAAAATGATAGCTCGGCCTCTCTTGCTCTCATTGCTTCTGTTCAGCATCCTCGGGTCTTTTGCTAGCTTTGCAGCCAACTGCTGAGGTAGAGAAGCTGGCCGATAAATTGAGGACTGTGCCCCGACAGATGCGACCCCTGCAGAGACCTGAGAGCCGTCACTGCCCCCACTCTGGTGAATAAATTTCAAGTCGGGACGTTCCTCAAACTCAATTTTCTTTGGTACAGAACCTCTGCGCGCTCTTCCTTCTGGCTCTACTGCAGGGTCCTCTTCCTGAAATCCTGCTGCACTCACTCTTCTTTGTTGTTCCTTAAGCTCCCACTCCACGTGTTTTGTCCGTCTACGGGTCTCGGGTCGATCTGATGCGTTTTGGGGGGAGAACAACAGCCCTGCGTTGATGGAATGCATCCTAGGGGGACCTGAAGAGGAGGAAGACGAAGAGCAGGCGTCGTGGCATGGGTCAGAATGAAGATCCCCCCCCTCCCCCAAGCTGTCCACCTCTACCGCTCCCACAAGGTTGCCGGCCACCAGTCCGATCGCCTCTTCCCCTAAAGACATCCTCTTCACACTCCGCGAAGGGCCCAAAGGACCCAGGAGAGAGGGGGATGACGGGGCCCCGGCAGACGACACTGAGCTTCGTCTTGTGTCCTGCCTTCCGAGCATTGCGTGAACCCGCGCCATGCTCAGAGCCGCACCCGAGACGGAGCTAGCACAGGAGGTCCCAAGGAGCGTCGCGTTTCTGGAGAAATGGATCTCCGGGTGTCTTGTGAAAGTCACGGTGATCGCCCGCGTGAAGGGAGGTCTGCCTGCGGACTGCAAACACGAAAAGAGTCTTGCATCCATACACATGCGAACACATCCTCAAATACCCGCGCCCACAAAGACATACACACGCACGTGACTGACCTTCAAAAGCGCATACCAGTCTATGTGCGAAGAGGGAGACAGTTAGACACCCAGGCACACATGCTACCGAAGAAAAGAGAGCAGAAAGAAAGCGTGTCGGCACCAGACTGAAGTGAGCAAAGCTGAACCCAAATAAACCACGTAGAGAGGACAAACGAAGTCCACAGAGATACAGGAAGGACAGGGGTGAACGCAAGTGTGCATGCATTGGGATGTAGACGGACAGGTGAGTAGGGGACAAACCGTTTGATCGCTGAGGCTCGCTGTGGAGGCTCTGAAGGCAAGCCGATGGCGCCTGTGTGACACCGAGGAATGACGTCCCACGGATGACCCAACAGACCCCCGTCTGCTCTGCCCCCTTTCCCCCTCTCTCTCCCTTTCCGTGTGAGGCCCAGGACCTCCGCCACTGCTGCTGCTGGAAGGATCGTTTTGCTCGCTCTGGTCCAGCAGGTGCATGCCAGGAAGGCTGCCTGAGTGTTGACCGAGAACCACCTCGTCCTCGTGGAGGGTCTGCAGACGCGCGGCATTGCTCTGCCTGCGCACGGCCAGTCCTTCCAATTCTTCACTCATCTCACCCGGGTACTTCTTCAGTCGGGTCCAAAGGCAAGTTCAGTCTTTTTTCTCTCTGCGCTCCTGTACTTCTGGATCCGTGATTCTTGTCCACTCTCTGAAGGGGCAGGCGGTCAGATCAGATCAGATCAGTCTGCTGCATTTTTCTGACTGTCTTCTCTGCTTTCCCTCCGTTTCAGTGTGACTTCTTGTTTTCATGTTTCACTTTCGACGTCTACATACTGTTAGAAATGTACTTGTACAGATGCTTTTATGATGACAGCTATAGGCTGAGCTATATACATAAAGCTGTTTTCTCAGCTATAGCTCTCACATGCAAGTGTCCATGTATGCAGGTCAGATGAAGACGCGATGCATGCAAATTCGTTCGAGTCATAACGTGACACACCCAACTCTGTGTGAGTGCCTTGGATTGAGACCTTTGCTTCGTATCGTTTGCGCGTGCGAGCGCTCGCATGCGACGAGATGCAAATTCGTTTTTCTCAAGGCCCTTCAAGGCTATACCGCGAACTGCCATGCATCCGAGCAAAAAACGGACAAATTAATCCGGCCATAATCCGGCCTCATGATCATGCACTGCATGCATGCACTGCTCACTGGATTGGACTTGCATTTGTGATCTTGTGACCCTCCTAGAATCGATCTTCTGTCACGAAGCCGGCTGCTTGCAGCTTCTTGCAACAGCCCACGAATAGCCGCTCGTCTGTACAGCTACCAACTTTTCCGGCTTCATTCTTGTTCTTGTTTCTTGCAAATACAGGAGCCACTTGCTGTGAGAACCGATCGATCGCAAATGGCGAAAAGGAAGCCTGAGAAACAACCTGAAGAGGAAGAGGACGAGGAAGACGAGGAAGAAGAGGACGACGAAGAAGAGGAAGAGGAAGAGGAAGAAGACGAAGATGATGAAGAAGGCGACGAAGATTCTGCCTACGACGACGACGCTGAAGACGATGAGTTAGACGGAGATGGAGAAGACGACTCCGATTCGTCTTCTGACTCAGATTTGGTGGACGAAGAAGACGAAGATGACGACGCAAGTGAAGAAGAAGAGGAAGAAATGGAACCAGAGCCAAAGCGTACCCCCAAAAAACCCACCACCCCCCCAACTGCGAAAAAGCCTCCGCTCAAAGCAGAGCCTCCGTCTACCTCTGCATCTGCCAGCAGCTCAGGACGCCGGAGCAAACGGCTGAAGGGCACCTACGTCGAGGCCGGGTCTGCTGATTCTTCTCTGCCCAGAGCTGACAAGATTCTTCTTCGAAACGTCCTCGAAGCAAGGAACCCAGATCTCATGCTCGCGGAGGTGCAGAAGCTGCTGATGAACGACGAAATCTTTCAGATGAAGGTCTGTCTGAAAAGAAATAAAAAGCAAATGCTTGGAAACAAAAGCTCTTACTATATGCATCTCCGATTACCCTGATCCTCGATACCCCCTCTCTTTTCTACACGCGTTTACTTCTTAACTCCGACCAATGATGCATCCGTGCAGCTGATGTCGATGCTCGGGACTCGTCAGACAGAAGACGAGCTGGATGAGAAAAAGACCAAGTGGGACAACAAGGAGGGATTCTCGCAGGTTGGTGCGTGGAGAGCCTTCAAAATGTCGTGGGGATCTCTCTCTGATATTGCGTTTGAATGTACAGACAGATGCTCTCTTTTGGGATTCTCCTTTGGTAATTGAACGTATTGCCTGCTCCTTATCCAACTTTTTTCACAGAGAATTGATCTCTATGCAGCTCCCTTCATGAATTTTTTTCTGTGGTTGTATTTGCGATTCAATAATGAAGCTTTCCTTTTCTCCCTCTTTCTGTTACAGAATGACGCGTACAAGTGCACGATGATGGCGACCAAATTGTCCGGAGGGAGACTCGACGGCAAACTCAGAAAGACCGAAATCGTACGTCAAAAATTGTCAAGTAATTTTCTCGCTCACCTACCGATGCACTGAGCCAGAAAAAAACCATGGGGACAGCAGTCTCTGTGGTCCTGCATGGAATCATTCGGCGCGCTTTCACCTTTCGTGGCAGGCAGTGATTTACATGTAGCATTGTTCTCCAACCTCTCTATGTGATTCTGCTGTTTTGTTTTTAGACAGACGGAGGTACCGATTTTAACTTGCGTGACGCATTGATTTTTGAGTTTCTTTTTTTGAATCCGCATGCAGGGAGGGGGTGAATGGGAGAGTGCGGAATTGCTGTTGAGAGTCCAGAAGTACGTACACCAAGCAGGCAGTGGACATGATCGAGCACAACGAGAATGGCATTCGAGACTTCATGCAGCTAAGGTTGATTCCAAATGACGTCTGTGGCTTGTCTGTCTTCCGCTTCCCTTATCATATATCCGTAGAGATTGTAAACCTCTGCATAGTTCATGAGTTCATCATGCTCTTCTTATTTCTTTTTTGTCAGCATGGGCATTCTAATCTCGAAGAGCTCTGTTCGCTGTCCTTTTCTCAATCTGTCTGTCTCAATGGATTCTCTCTCCCTCCCTCTCTCTCTCTCTCATTGGACAGACACACAAGAAACATACACAGTCACATCTGACTTGAATTGTTTTCTTCGAAATCGGAAAATGCGCCCATGTGGGCACATCCTCCCTCATTCTTTGACGGTTCTGCAGGAGGCACGCACCATTGGGGCGTGTAGAGTCCCTGAAAAGTGAGTGGCGAGCTCAAAGACCATCAAAGAGGGCGTATGAGATGGCGCACTGCGGCCTACCACTGCCTCGGCCACTTCCAAGTTGAATGTCTATACTCAAAGAGTGTATATATATCAAGTGGCCTGCATGCTGTAGTAATGGCTGGGCGTCGTTCTCTTCTGTATCCAGTGCCTCGATTGATTGCATTGATTGCTGGTCTTCGGATGAGTCACAAAGATACTTATTCCTGTGACATGGCAGCCGGGAATATAAGCAAGCTAGACACGCAACCCATGTAAACCTTAAAACAATATAAAAATATTAATGTATGTGCTCCCTGCTTCACTGCCCTTTTATTTTGTTGATGGATTTTGATTTTACTTCTTTATCTGTTATTGTATTTCGGACCATTTCTAATTTTGTACGTTAAACTAGATTGAATCCATTTAAATCTATTTGAACCCGATCAAATACCACAAATTTCATAAATTTAACATAAAATTCAGATAGGGAAATGAACCGCCTAGTTGACCGTGTACGTTAACTCCTATTAACTTTAATTAGCTTCACATTCTTTTACATTCATCAATCAAACTTCTTCTGGCACCACACATCATTTTATATGACTTTTATGTGCGGAAGTAATGCATATAATTTAATATCATTATAGACTAAAAAATACGTACGCGTTGTTAGTTCTCATGTATACAGGTAGTAAACTTTTTAAAACTTTTTAGACAGACACTAGGTTACACACAACTACACACAACTTGACAATCCACACAGTAGGTCAAGCCCGTATAACTCTCCCAACCTTACTCTGATGCATTTCCATTTTTTTGTATAAAATATTTTTTTTGCCAAATTGTGTGTTTAATCATAGGTTCTTCATACATACGCGGCCGGGCCACCGCGGGTCCAGTCATAGATGATATTGAGCTCACCACCCGGTCCTAGGGGCGACGGCATAGGTTCAATCCTTAGATTCTGAAGCGTAAACCTAAGGCAAAGCCTGCGTTCAATACCTAGGTCAACGAACCACGGCCACGATCCCCAGTGAAGACCGACGGCTGGAGGACACAAACGACGACCGGAGTAGACAAAAAAGAGGCTTAAAACTTGCAAAATAGCCTGCCAGCAGCGAGACATTCTGAGCTTAAATCAAAATACTAAGAAAGATCGACTTCAAACCTTGAAGCACAAAGACAAAAAACATAACCCAAACCGAACTGGCTGCATGGAGTATGGAAAAAAAGGAAGAAATGTGGGTAAAAGTTTGAAAGCAACAGTATAAGCAAGAAGAATGCAACGAACCAGCAAACAGATGCATGCATGGTAGTATACCTTCCCGTGGCACTGTAAGAGCTCTCCCTCAAGTAAAATCAATCAAAGAAACAAAAATGTGATGCCGAGCACGACATATACATACAGAGTGTCTCATACCTATACAACTGTCAACAATTGCTTGCAGAAGAAAGAAGAAATGAAGACCAAACACGCAAACATCCATGCATACCTATGCATCAAAAAACAAATCTAAACAAATCATGCAGCAATCTCAGGATCCTCTTAAACAAAACGGTCTCTCTTATGCACCAGCTGCATCAAGAACTCGCGTCCCAAAAGGGCGGCCAGCTGGAAAAGACCCCGCTGAACCCTGCCGTGAAAGGCAGAAGTCAGCACGTTGATAGCCACATACCGCTGCAGTGTACAACCAAGGACCTTCCAATAGTACCGGTCCGTGAGGCACGCCTAGACCGCCCTCATCTCCCCCTCCATAGAAAAACCTGCTCTTGAACCCGCAATCCCGACCAGCGCCGACCAGCTCCTTGCTTTGTCCCTTCTGTCCGGCCACCTTATGGCGTCCAGACAGAAGGTAAAGCGAGGATAAGAACCTTAGGAAGATCTAGAGAAGGAACGTAAGCAACACTCAATCAGGTAACAGTTTACAGAAAGTTTATCTCTAGAGCGATCTGGGATTTCAATCAGCTAGATTCATTCTATCATACACGGTTTCTGCTCATTCCTCTCTCTCAAACTCTAAAGCTCTCTTGATCTATGACGAACAGACATCAGACTCAAACGATGCTATCCGTTGCTTGAGTAACATGTTGCATGCTTGAATACAAAGGTCAGACTCGATCGACTTCAACAACTTTGATCGACGTGCGCGACACGTATGAAATAAAGCACGGCGGCGGAGCCTAGCGTCGGCACGCAGACTCATTCAGATATACAGCGCATGCAAGGGTCCAGAGGGCGGCGCCACAGAGTAGGATTCCACAGATCCCCCCCAGCCACAGACAAGAAAATCGCGTCCCCGCGATCAGCCAGACACATTCGAGCATGCGCGAAAAGGGAAAAAAGGCAAACAAAAGGACACGATCAACCATGCAGATACAATGCAAACCCATGCAACCAACAGAACACCTTTAAGGAGGTAGTCAAAAATATCTAGACGCAAAAGCTGACAAGCAGAAAAGTTTCCTCCCATTGACGCAAGTTAATCAGATTAACGTGCGCAAAGGTACTATCACCACTGCCATGCCGGCAACGCCAACCCGCCAGGTCTGTCCTTGAAAAACCCATTTTAGGGACGTTGGCTTGCTCGTGGCCTGCAAAAGCACACCATCTCTACCTGACGGCAGAGCCCGTCACTCGACGGCCGCAAGCTTCCCAATGCAAGGTCTTACGTTTTTCTAGCTTTCCATTAACCTCTCAAATCTCCGCGAAAGAAAAAACGAGACGGAAATGCTAGACAGAAAGAGCAACAGAGAGCAAGACACAGTGAGGCCCGCGCGGTATCCGTGTGGTCACATGCACGCATGCATCCCCATGCTGATGCATGCGCTCGCAGCCGTTTACTTTACTTTTTCTTTTTTTTTTTTATCTCTCTCCCTTTCGCTCTCTTACCTCTCATTCCCGCTTTGTTTTCCCCTCACTGTCTTCTTTCCTCTTCCGAGCCGCCGGTCTCGCAGCAATGCGGCAAAGTCAGACAAGCGAAGGCAGCTACAGCGAGGCAAGAGGAGAAGGACTCACACTTTGAACAACACACTCTGCATGACAAGAGTTCGTCTCGATGTAACCAGTGGAAAAGGCGGCCACAGCGAGAAGACAGAGAAGCAAACGACCGAAACTGGGAAAAGAAAAGAGCAGACCGATCGACTTTCTACCGAGCAACAAACAGACAGACTCAGAGCGACACGTGCGGCCAACCAAAGAACTAACGAGGCAAAAGTTCAGGCATGCACATGCACGCGTACACGCTCCCACCACATCAGATCTTCACATTCACAAATGGGACAGTATCAGAGGGCACCGGAAGGCGGTAAATTAGAAAGCGGAGACGGCGTCAATGCAAAAATTCTAAGAAGGACAGACAAGCGTATTCCAACAAATGTTCACTCTTCAAACTCTTGCGCACTGCGACCGTTTCCTTTTCCTCTCATGTCTTTTTCATGCTACCTTTGTTCCCCTTGAAGCGAGATGGAAAAACAAAGCAACTCCACACCTCCGTGATCTCAAAACAAAGATGTAGATCGAACACCACCAACGACAGACCAAGCGAAAAGAAAGATGCGGAACTGGCGGAAAGAAAGACGTAGCTAACTCCGTTTTTTGACTTTGTTTCACTTGCTCCCACTCTCTCTTTCTCTTTCTCTTTCTTAGACCGGCCTGCTGGAAGGAAGCGGGCAACAGATAGAACAGTACGCTTGCAACAGATCCCCTTCCAGTTCTCCTTTCTGAATGTAAGTAGACGGGCAGACCGAGGGACGAACAAAACATGAAGAGACGGCGAAAGTCTGGATACAAACCGGGGTAAGCAACCGAAAGAACTAGCGATACATGAGAGAGAGATACAGCAAACCTTGCATTCCGACGTAAGGTGAGAGACGGATAGAAAGTGACAGAGGCAGAGAAAGGCAAATTAAGACAACAGACATCAATGAATGAACGGCCATGAACGGTAGCCGGTCAGACCTATTGGAGGAAGACGCCTGGCGGTACACCGTCTGGCTCCACGCAGATGTTCGCGCAGAGACGGCTGGCTCCACCAAGGCCCCCATCAACTCCCGTGCTGCGAGGGGGAGAGGCGATACCCAGAAAACCCAGAGGGCCTCCAAAGCATCGGCATCCCCCTGCAGGGAGAAGATACAGAAGGGACACAGAGACATGCACGGGCTGTCCCCTCGCTTTTTCTTCTTTTCTCGTTGAACCAGACATCTCTTTAAAGATTTCTTCTCTTTTTGCTCCTCGTCCACTCATTTTCTCTCCGCCTCTTTCAGTCTCTTTTTCTTAAATTAAAGAGGAAGCCAGGAATAACCTGAAACGTTTCAAAGCAGCAGAAGGAAGCAAGAAGGAGACAGTGAATGAAGGCGCCCCCTCGTATGCTCGTACTCTCAGCCACATGAGGGGTCTGACTCCTAAGTCACGCGCAAAGAAGAGAAGCCGAGAGAGAAGAAAGGTCACTCTTCCAAAAAGAGCTCCAGAAGTTCCGAATGCGTGGCACATGCGGCGCTCGGCTTGTTGTTCTCGCAGTCTACCTCTTTGACGCTCAGCCTTGCAATGCTCACTCCCCCTCCAAGTTTAGTGCAGGAGTGCAAGGGTGGTCACAGGCAGTCGTGGGCACGTGCAGGCATAAGCACATGGCGGCGACAATCAGGCAGTCCTCTGCCCGCGTTTCATATGCAGCTGACGTAGGGGTAGGCGATCGACTTCAAGTTCTCGTTGATAGAAGGGCTCGGCCGTCTCGTCGAGCATAAATACATCTCGCGCGTGTCAGCGGCTTAATAAAGGGAGGGAGGGAAGGGACCGGACACATTGTAGACTGCCCCGCTAGTTTCTTTCTATCTCGTCTCTTCTTTCTGTCTCGTTTCATCCCTTTGCTGCTCCTTTCGACACATGAACTCTCAACTTCAGACAAAAGATGCTCCAGTCACACTCAGTCGCTAGTACTTCGCATGCTCTCGGCCAGCCTCGATTTGATTCGCCCCCCCCACCCCGAAGCAACCCCCCTCTCCCCCTCTTTCCCCCCCTTTCCCTCCCTTTCCC